>JACXGM010008298.1:0-12443 GCA_016801145.1 Umbra pygmaea
CACACACACACACACACACACACACACACACACACACACACACACACACACACACACCACTATCCATTTCTCTTATTCTAAATATAGAATTATATTTCAAACACTGGGGTCCATGTGGCGTAGTGGAAATAATTACTTTGCACATGCAGAAGGTAAGTAGCCTATTGGGCAATGCACATGCAAACTGTATGTTACCACAGTCTTTTACATATTTAGGTTTGGGTGCCGGCTTACATTTAAAAAAATATTGGTTTTCTAGTACCCGATTGATGAAATTTGAAATCAATTTAATTGCAAATGGAGTGTCAGATACAGGGGATCCACATGGCGTAGTGGTTGAAGGCCCCGTCCACACGAACACGGGTATTTTTGAAACCAGAGTTTTTTGTATGCGGTTATGCACACACGAAAACGCTGTATCAGGTCACTGAAACCGAGCTTTTTTGAAAACTCCAGCCAAGGTGAAGTTTTTTAGAAACTCCGGTTACAGTGGTGTCGTGTGGACGGTGAAAACTGAGATTTTGGCACGTGACGTTCGAGTGCGCGCTGTTCTCTGTTTAACGTCATTGTGCGCCACTATCTCCATTGTTTACATGAGGAGAGTTTGTGATAAAAATAAAAATAAAATTTATAAAATTTAAAAAAAGAGTCTGTGCGATGGCGGACGTAGCCAAACTATCGCTGCTAATAACTTTGCTGCTAGCAGGGCTTATATACCGATACATGCACATTTATCGTATTGTATTGCTGAACAGATGCATCAGAATGCAATACTGCTCAGGTCACTGCTTATGACTACACTACGCTCCCAGGACACAGACCTCGCCGGTTTTGGACGAGAACTACCGGAACAGGTAATAACCCTTTTTTAGGCTTCTGATTGGCCAAAATGGCTTTACGGTTAGGGTTATATTATCACCTGTTGGTTTGGCATGCTCTTGACAGCACATGATCTGGCGTTTTTTTGCGTTTTCATGTGGACAGGGATTTTTTTAAACCGTGCTTGTGTGGATGAGATTTTTTTTTAAACGAATGAAGAAAAACTCAGTTTTCAAAAATACTTGTGTACGTGTGGACGGGGCCTAAGTCTCTGCATTGCAGGGCAAGCTACATCATGATAGTCAGTGGTTTAAGCCTGATAGTCAGTGGGTTCTCTGATTTTCCCCGGACCTCCAGCACAAGGCAGTGCAAATTGGCATTGAGCTGCCCGGGATTTGGGATAGATAAACTGAATTAATTACCTTGCTACATCACTCTCCGGCGACTCCTTGTGTGCAGATCGAGCGCCTATAAATTCAACCACAGAAGTATAATTGGTGAACTTAATCATCCCGGTATATTTTCTGACTAAAGGCTTCAGTGTTGGATGAACAGTGTGAAATAAAATCTGCCTGCTTAAAGACATGTGGTTGGATGAACCATGTGAGCGCCCCTCACCCTCCCACATCTGTCCATGGTGTTTCTCAGCGGCCAACAAGGCAGGGTGAGGAAATTGACCAATTGGGAGGGGAGAAAAATGTGAGAAAATGTAGCACACTGAAGCCTGCTGAACAGGCAAATTAGGCAAAACAAGGCAATATTCCCTAAAAACATAACCCTAAAGCATTCGGTGACATATTTTGATAAAAATGTTCATTTGATACATTTAATCTATGTCATCCTTCCACGAATAAATCATTAAATTTCAAAAGTTTGGGTTGCTACTCAAGCAAGCTCATCGTTAGCTCTATTTGCAGTGGTATTTTCAAAACGTCTCGTGGTTAATCCGATTTATTTGTCTTGCGAGGCCAGTGAAATAGGCGCTGTTTCTTTCCTGAAAAAAATTGTCCCAAAACATACAGTTGGCTCTAAAATTACTAGCGTTTGACTGGCAATGCACAAAATACTGTAAAAGAATAAACAATACAATTAGAGAAAAACTCGAAATATCAACCATAATTAACCTAAATCATTAATTGATTAAATTAAAAATCCTCAATGTCCTCAAAATCAAGGTTTTACAATCAATAGCACCCTTAAAGATTGCAAATAACATCTACCAAAATTAAACCAGGAATTAAATTCCTCTTATTTAAGATCATCTAAGTCGGAATGAATCATATTGAGCCATTACATCACTTCCTGAGACACTAGGTCCTAGTGTATGAAAATGAGCTAACACGCATGCAATCTCTCTTTGTCATGAAACACCATGAAGAAAACAAAAGTAACAGCAGTTGAGAGCCACCTCATACCCACGGTGAAATGTGGTGGTGGGTCAGTGATGTTTTGGGCCTGGACAAGGCTGATGGCATAATGAATTCCACCAAGTATCAGACAATTTCGGCACACAATTCTGCCTCTGTCAGAAGGTGGAATTTCCAACAAGACAATGACCTAAAACATACCTCATGATCCACACAGATATGGTTCTGTGACAACAAAATCAATATTTAAATTTATTTTGTGTTAAATGATTGTATAAGTTTGGTTGGTTCCATTGCAACAATAATAAAGTACAGTGTGTCTCACATGTTGGTATTTTGAGTTTCTCTATAATTATATTGTTTGTGTTTTTACAGTATTGTTTGTGCATTGCCAGTCAGTGGTGCCAGTAATTTTGGAGCCCACTGTATCTTGTTTACTAACAAAACCAGTTGGTCATTCATTAGCTAGATTTGATGGAAAGTCAGCCCAGCACTTCAGCACTCCTGTTGGTCTTACATTTAGCACATCATCTGGTTCGTCATGCACCCAAATTCAGACAATTACAGATTTCAGACAACTCTATTTACATAGAGGCTAAACAATTTTACATTTATGCTAAGGGGAAAGATTGTAGCCATGATGATTCATTATTCAATTCTTTCTATTTGACTAGACTTTTATGATAGGCAAGGTTTTCCTGATTGACTTTCTAATGTTATCCAAACATTATCCAAACGTTATACAAATGCACCAAAGTTTCAGACCTATAGGTCTTCTGCATTTGAAGTAGCCTGGGGAATTTTGTACCAATTACAAACTTTTGGCGAAGAATTTCCCAAATAAAAAACGTCTCGTCTTGACATGGTTTGCATCTGGCCGCCAATATTCAACAATGAACAACTTTGGTTCATGAAACAATCTGACCATAGACTGTAATCCGTCTGATTGATTGTGTGTTAAGAGGTCAGAGGTATCTGGGCCGAAGTACAAATCATTCCAACTTTGACCGCAGCGGTTCCACAGTATTTTGGAAAGGTGCACATCAATTTGCTGGATGCAGCAGTTTAGGAAAGCGTAGCTATGTCACTCATTGAAATTAATGGGTTTCTCGTGCACAATGCCACTCTTCCACCTCCCATGTGCATACACCAATAAACAGGATTTCTAGCACTTTCTTAGAATGCGTTTCAACTAATCACAATGCTTAATTTTACCAACCCATTGTAGAATCTATCTTTCGTCACATGCTACCGTCTGGTGTGTGAATAATTGGTTCAAGTATGCATTATTCATTCGCTTACAGGTACCGGTAATATTGATCCAGACAAGGCAGGCAGAACCCGTTTCAATCCACTCATCCTCTTAACCTTCTTCTTTCCACCGGATCTACATGAATCGTATCGTTGACGTAGGTTAACTATTTTAGATTACAAATGATACAATTGCTGCCCCCCACTGGCCTCCCCATAAGTAAAAAACGTTTTACAGCTGAGCCCTTTATTACGATAAAAACATTAACAAAAAAATAGAAATATAAAATACAAAAATTAAGAAAAACAACAACACTAAAAATGTTTTATGTCAGAGATAAACTATTTGAAAAACAATGAATCGACTATCACATGTGTGTGTATGTGTGTGTGTGTGTGTGTGTGTGTGTATATACACACACATATGTAGGTACATAACACGTTTAAACAGCATTGTTGTGGAATTCAAAATATTAACTTTACCAGCATTAGTCTATGCACATCCTATAATTAGTAACATTAACTGTAAAATAAGTAAGCAGAATATAATCAGTGTGCGATTGCTTAATTATTGTTGACACAGCAGAAACAAAAACAAAATTTCCCCAAAAATTCAAACATTATTTGTGAGCCTCAATGGAATATTGGTATCCACTAAACACCACTATGTATGAGTGTTTTAATTTACAAAATTTATTCTGTCGTCCAGATTTGCACTACTAAATTCATGATAAAATGTTGATATTGGGTATTGGTTGGGTAAGCACCAGAAAATGTGCAATCCCCTGCTTTATGCTAAATTATGTCAACATCTATCATAATCTGTTGGACATGTCAAATGAAAACACTGGATGGAGATGAACAACCAACCAATCCACACAATTGAATTTCCAATATCTCAACAGAGTTGTATCTCTCAGATTAAAACATGACAGCTCAGTCAATTCAAAACAAAAACAAGCTTGAAATGAAAAAATGCCTAGAGGAAGGCTAAATCCATCCCAAAGAGGCTTAAAGCCTAGTTGGTGAGCAGTGAATGAGAGACAGCAGTATCGCTTTATAAAGATACTTTTTTTAAATACTTTATTTTTCTTCTGTATCCTGGCTAAGGTATTAGAGTTGCACAGATTGTTATTGCCACTCAACGATGCAGGGATGTTCTCCCTTCACCCTGTTGTGTTGTAAGGCTGACCTTTCGGATCACCCACAGACTGAACGGGCACAAATGTCCACTTATATACATCCAACCATCAGATTCAGGTCCAACACCCACAGAAATCAAAGACCAAAGCAACTTTAACCAAACTAACTGGTGATCTGCAAAAAAAGGGAGGATGAAAATACAATCTCTAAAATACATTTGGAAGGTATTGTGGTCACCTCTCTGCCTAGAAAGATGCATACAGTGCTGGAACATTGAGCTTGCCTATTCTTCCTGCTTCTTTATTTTGTCCTCAAGTTGGTGTTAGAAGCAAAATAAAAAAGGGTAACCGTAAGAATTTGAGCAACTTTGACAAGGTCCAAATTGTGATGGCTAGATGACTGGGTCAGAGTATCTCCAAAACTGCAGCTCTTGTGGGGTGTTCCCGGTCTGCAGTGGTCTGTCAATCATAAATGGTCCAACGAAGGTAAAGTAGTGAACCGGCGACAGGGTCATTCCATGCACTTCCTTGTTGTAAATTACGCAATTACTTGAGTACTCAGCACATCAAACATTTTCTGTTGACAGGAAAACAATATCTAAGAGAACCTGAAACTCTACACACTGAAGATAACTGCAAACAAATTAAATAATAAGGTTTCGTTCAGCTGACCAGAAAGCTTATTACATTTGTTTTGGTCAGCCAAATAAAAGCTTATCATTACATTTGTTTCAGTCAACCAAACAAAAACGTCTTATAAATTAGTTTCCATTAGGGCTGTAGCGATACACCAAACTCACGATTCGGTTCGTATCACGATTTTTGACCCACGATTCGATACAAACCTCTATCCTTTTTTGTGGCGGGGTTGAGAGAAAAAAAATGATATTTTTAGTAAATAACACTTAAAAAACTTGTATAAACTGACCAAAGAACAATATTAACTATGCAAATTATTAACAATATACCTAAGTAAAATAAATGACTAGCCAAAGCTATAACACTAATGTTGTCTTTGTAACAAAATACTGTTGAAAGACAAACGGAACTAAACTCCATTGTGGAGATGATTCGGGCATATTGAAAATCCTTTTTCAATCAAGTTCTCTTACATTTACAAAGTAAATGGCTTCTGTTTCAAATTCGCGACCAGCAGATCAAACCAATTAGAAGAAACTTAAGTTGATTCTCACAGCTGCAATGCTCAGCTTTTAACTATCCATAGCTCTTAAAATAAAAATCACAGTGGTTTTGAATTGTGTTGTCATATTTGTATATACATTACAGAACACAGGAATAATACAGGGGCAACATAACAAATTCCAAAAATACACCATTACTTTGACCATAATATGCATTAATTTCTAGTTAAATATTGTGAACTGTTGACATTGCTATTTTACTATTGTCTATTTTTTGTCATTTTTAAGTTTATCGTTTTTCAACCACTGGATCCAATATACTCTTTCCTACTGTTTACTAGTTTATTTCAATTTTCAAAAAAGTTACATAGCGCAGGTTTAAATTATGTAAAAACAAATTACTGTAACAGTCGGAAACATTCAAATGTGAATTTTTTTTATCTCCACAAAAACAATCCCTACTAGTGTTTTGAACCCACAATCTCTGCATGAAAGGCGAGTGCCTTATCCATTACACTAAGTGTCCTTTGAGAAAACCTGCGGAAAAGAGCAGTATTATTTCCTGGAACACGAAGTACACACCCGCATTTGTGTATTTACTTGGAACGCAGGTAACATCTTAAAATGATGTCTATTTGAATACAATGATATTAAAACAATGTAATGACAGATATACACTATGTTAAGCAAGTCAAATTATAAGCGGCTGTGAGCCAAACACAGCTACGGAAGAATAAATGTTGTGCTCGCAGATGTTACCCACTGAAGAATAACTCCCCCTGTGGGCAAACCGCGGTAAGTATTGCTCTTTACTGACAAGATTAGATGAGCGACATCTGTACACAATATTAGGCAAGAGTTTATATTGTTATGGCTAATCAGTGTACAGTTGTGCTCAAAGGTTTCCAGACCCCTGGAGTATTGGTAACAGATGTACCATCTTTAAAGAAAACAAGAGTGAGCAGACAAAACTATTTGTTTTATTTCTCACGGGATTCACATTCAACTGTAGGTCATAACAGAATGACACAATCATAAAAGATAGCAAACAAAAAAATATGAAATGACCTTTGTTCAAAATAAATTTTTTGAGTATGGTGTACTGCCCTATTTAGCATCAATGACAGCATGCAGTCATTTGTGATACCATAGTTTTCTATGAGGTTCCTTCACCTTTTTCTGCTGTAACCACTGGAGGGTCAACTTGACCTTGTGCTTAGGGTCACTGCCGTGCTGGAAAGTCCAAGTCCAAGATAGTAACCAGGCTTTTTTGTGGCACTGGTGTAGTAAAGGCTTCTATACGGCAACTTGACCATGCAGTTAATTTCTGTTCAAGTATTGTCGTACTGTGCCCCTTGAAACAACCACAATCTCTTATCCAGCAAAGCCTGTTTGTCTCCGGAGGTTAACTGTGGGTTTTTTCTTTGTATTACAAACAATTCTTCTGGCAGTTTTGGCTGAAATCTTTCTTGGCCTACCTGACCTTGGCTTGATATCAAGAGTTCCCAGACTTTCCCACTTCTTATTAGGTGATAGAACAATATTGACTGGCATTTGCAAGGCTTTGGATATCTTTTTATATCTATTTCAAACTTTATACATTTCCAGTGCCTTATTACGCAGGTCTTTTGAAAGTTAGTTTCTGCTACCCATGGCTGTGTATCTAGCCTGCTCCCCGTGCATCCACTCAAGACCAACCAAACTCATTGACTCTTTCTACACAGACACTTATTGCAATTTAAAATGCCACATGTGTGGGAAATTAACCTTTAATTGCCATTTAACCTGTGTGTGTCACCTTGTGTGTCTGTTACAAGGCCAAACATTATATTTTATGTAAACGTTTGATCAGGGCCATTTGTGTAATTTCTGTTATCAATATGGTTTACAAAGGAGCCAAACAACTGTGTGACACCTAATGACTTCAAAAGATCACTATCCTTACATAACAGTCAGATTTTTTGCATCAACTGTAAATCAATGCCAAAAATTCAAAGTTTTTGCCAGGGTATGCAAAATTATTAGCCCATATGGGTGACTTTGGAGCTGGATTGTAACCCACCCATGTTGCGTTATTATTTCTGCAACAGAGCTGCAGCTTAGGCTAGTGAACCACATGGTTTCCACTAATCATACCTAATTTCTCACGAGAAATTAAATTTATCCTATTGCTTGCATTTACTCAAATTCTACCCAGCAAACAATTGACAGACAAACAACATGACTTCAGAATGCCCCATTTCTGCAGAGATTGGCTCACCAGTAGCTAGTTTCATAGGAGGTTAAACTTAGCCTCGCAATGCCTCCAGAAACTCAGAGATTGCATTTAAAATCTGCATGGATATTAGTCTGGCAGTCTGACAAGTAAAATCCTTTGGGACAAGGGGCTTTGATCAAATTTAATTTGACTGCGATCAACAAATCCAACCAAAAACGCCATTGTTGTTAAAATTGATATCCGTGCCCTTCTCATTGTCACATAAAATAATCCCATTGTTCTTCAAATTGTGCTGATTAGAGTGGGTAAAAGCTACCCGTGCCCAAAGGTATGCCTTGTCAGTACTGCCAGACAGATGTCCATGTAGCATTTGAATGCAAGCGTGAGGTTTGAACTGACTCGATCATTCTATAAACTGAAATGGTCCAAAATGTAATTCATATACATTGGATGGTGCCTTACAATTTTGACTCTTTAGACATATATAAATTGACCTTCATTCATGGATGGTGCAATTTTACAAGTCCAAGCAAAAGCGGTAAATAGGCCACCACCCGAAGGACCGTCTGGGAACGGAGAGTGGTGAGAGTAAAGACAGCTGGCAATGTGGGCTAAATGGTAAAAAGGATTGGAGAAGAAAAGGGCAACACAACAGGAAGGAATGAAGATGGGCAGAAAAGCTATTAGGCGTGATGTCATAGAAAAAGGAAACGTATTGAACCCTGGTCTACAGGATTTGATACATCTGCTTAGATATGCCCAAACCAGAGGACCTGAACATTTAGTTTTTTGATCCATGTCCAGGTCTAGACCTGAGGTCTAGACCTGAAGTCTGACCTAGAAGACAATATGCAGACTCATTGTCACCGATGTTGCCGTATAATGTATTTAGTTCTTTAAGTACTTTGTATTTTTTGTATACATCATACCTCATATACCTGTTATCCGGTACATTCTATAAAAGCAGGTATCCCAGCAGATCCCTATTCCTCTACATTATATCTATTATATCTTGTTGCAGAGTTCATTATATTCTAGGGATCAACCAATATGGATTTTTTAGTGCTGATGCCGATACAGATTTATTTTCATTAGCCTTCGCTGCTGATAACCGATACAGGCTGCAGATTTTCTTGAGCTGAAATTGGGAGCCGATACTGCTCCCCAAATTTACATCATAAAAATTACACAATGATGATAACAAATGTTACAAGTCTCAATTTAAAAAGGAACATTTATTGAACTTAAAAAATAATATTTAACAAATAGTAAATACAGGTGAGGTAGAACAAGGGGGCAGTGCATGGTCTGCATGTGAACTACAGTATCACCAGCAACACAGAGCTGCCATGGCCAAGGTAAAAAAAGGCTGAAACCCAACCACCACTGAACAAGACACATAAGTTGAAACATCAAGTCTGGGCCAAGAAATATCTGAAGACAGATTTTTCAAAGGTTTTATGGACTGCAGAGATGGGGGTGAATAATTGACGGACCAGATGGAAGGGCCCGTGCCTGGATCGGTAAAGGGCACAGAGCTCCAGCCAGCCAGTAAGGTGGAGGTGGGGTACTGGTATGGGCTGGCAATATTAATGATGAGCTAGTTGGACCTTTTCAGGTTGAAAATGGACTCACCCTCAACTCCCAAATCTACTACCAGTTTTTGAACACACTTTTTTCAAGCAGTGGTACAGGGAAAAGTCTGCATCTTTCAAGAAGACCGTGATTTTTATGCAGGACAATGCTCCATCACATGCATCGAAGTACTCCAATGTGTGGCTAGCCAGTAAAGGCCTTAAAGATTAAAGAATAACATGGCCTGACCCAAACCCTATTGAGGACTTGCGGTCCCTTCTTAAACGGTTGATTTACAGTGAAGGGAAAAGTACACCCCTCTGAACACTGTCTGGGAGGCTGTGGTTGCTGCTGCACAAAAAGTTGATTGTCAACAGATCAAGGAATGTGACAGACTCCATAAATATAAAGCTTAAAACTCATTGGAAAGAAGGGTGTCTATATTGGTCACTGATTTGTTTTGAAATGTCCGAAATGTTTATTTGCAAAATTTGAGTTGTTTGTTTATTATTCTCACTTTAACAGATGAAAATCAACAAGTGAAATGGGAAACTTTTAGTTTTTCATTTAGTGCGCATAATTATTCTGCACACTAATAGTTGCAAAGACCTCACTTTTACTTTCTTACCTATTCAGGTTTGAGGTGTATTTATATTTTGGATTGACCCAGAGCACTGTAGTTATTAAATAATCACTTTAATCCTCAAGAATACAACTTGCTAATAATTGTGCACACAGTGTACCGGTATATGTAACCAGGCTGTTGATTACCTTCTAACTACAGCATATGAACAGAATTTAGCACCAAGGGTAACATTTCAGCGGCTCAGATCTGCCACATTGGTTGATGAACAAAAATGTCAGTTTATGGTAAAGTTATCTAGCTACACTTATCAGGGCAACAGTTTATTGCTGTAAATACAATGGCACCGTAGCGTAACTATCGTTAAGAAGGGTACGCAATTGCTTACGGGCCCGGACCAATCAGGGGCCCGCGTGAAACTGAACGAAAAGTTCTCAGAAGCTTAATGGGACAGAGTCGTCTCTCTGGACTTGCCATACTGTCAACTGAGAATGCCTGTGCATGCCAAAAGCCCGGGAAAAACCGCTATCATTTCCTAAATTTTATAATGCATGTTGGATTAAATGTAAAGTTAGTGTATTGCTTTGTTAGTGTATTATTGCTGAATAACTTGGTTGATTGACTGACTATATTTTGTATCCAAAAAAAGACAAAGGTCTCACCCACCCCTTGCTAATGCCCCGCATTTTGCTTAGTTCAGTTGAGCCTCTGGAGCGCAAACTTCTGCTGTAGAAATGTTTTCCTCAAAGAAAGCCAAATCAGGCTACCAAAAGAGAAATGAAAGACAGGAGAAATAGAGAAAACAAAATGAGGGGGAAAATTGGTAACTGACTTTTCAAAGAAAGGTGAGCACAAACTAGAAAACGAAATACATGGGACTAAACTGCTTGAATATCTCCGTGACCATTAGTGCTAAAAACTAACCCATTGAAAGAGAAGAACATACACTTTCGATTGATAATTTGATTATACATGTAATCTGAAGTAGAGGCTAAATGAAATAACTACACTAACAATGCTGTTTGCATACAACACAACACTATAAGTCTAATTTGAAACATGTTTAATTAACATGTTTAGGCTAATCAGTGTCATAGGTAGCTATTGGTAGGTATCAGTAGATACATATCATGTCAACATTATCATTGTCAGATTTAGTAGTGATCTTAACATTGTGAAACACATGGCTATCAGTTTCAGAAACTGCAACACCACGGAGTGGAGTAGCAACTGACCCCTTATCCTCCTCTTTGGATTTGAGACAAGGTGAGCTTATATCAAGAGCACAGCATTATAATTGCCATATTTGAAACATGTTTAATTTTAAATTAATAGGCTATAATTAAAAAAATAGCAATAATAGGCTAAACAGTGTCATAGAATTGGCTGTGTTTTCAGAGTAGAGCATTTTCAATGATCTCTGTGGCAGTAATAGCCTAGACCATTTAATGATAACTGAATGTACGTTTTGGTGATGCGTTATGAGAGCAAGCAATTTATCACTTCACCCTCTGTATGTGTGTGTGTAATCATAGCAGTGAGTAACAATGTGTTATGGTGCGCCGTCACCAGTGTTTTCTTTTGTTGTGGTGCGTGTAGGCTACCCCTGATTTTATAAGTCATCTAATCCCTTTTACGCTGTGTCTCTATGACCCTATCCTGTTTTATTAATGGTAGCCTACTCGTAGACATTGCGTCATCACATGATTTAGTAAGGGGGCCCGCCTTGATAATCCTGCATATGGGCCCGGTGTTGGCTCGTTACGCCACTGCAATGACACGAAGAAAAAAATAACCATCCATGCAACAAATATAGAATCCTGTAGGAACCACTGCAACCAAGAATGGACAGACACAAAGATGCTATACCAAAATGTGTGTAAGTGTAGAAGAGATTGTCTGCAGTATTTTACACTCTTTAGTCCACTAAGCTCAACTCTGACAGTTGGCCAAAGCCTCCTGCCAGGCAGGAAAACATCAAGGACCACAGAAGAAAAAGTTCAGCAGCAATAGAGGGCACACAGGCTGCAGTACCACCACAAGTACCTCTCCTCCTGTTCTATTTCACCTACCCAGAGTGGGGCCGCCACCAGCTGTCATGACACTCAAGACAAAATCCATACACAATGCAGTACGTGAAACTTTTCTTCAACCACGCTTCCTTCATCTCAAGCTGGTCATCTGATCTTCATTTGCCCTACTCAATCCATTCTAGTCCCTGGCCACCTGGGAGTGGGTGTCAGAACGCAGCCCATCCCAACTCAATATATCTGCTTGAACAACATAGTGTGAGAAAACAGTGAGTAATGCAGCCTCTTTGTGCAGTGTCAAAGGGAAATGATCTAA
>JACXGM010008299.1:0-13031 GCA_016801145.1 Umbra pygmaea
ATCTGTCCATTAAGATTGACTACTGCATTTCAAACATCACATAACCTGTATCTGTCCATTAAGATTGACTACTGCATTTCAAACATCACATAACCTGTATCTGTCCATTAAGATTGACTATTACATTTCAGAATTTCTATCCTAAACAACAAATTGATGAACTTGGCTATTTGAGAGAATGTTAGACTGAGGTTTCTATCAGATGTACTGTAAATGCATTAGATAATACTGCCAGATTTTTGGTAAATTCAGTGTTGGTTAATTTCAACTCATATTGTTTTTGCAACAACTAAAGCCCAAGACAATTGTTTTGCAAAATAGATTAAAAAACAATGTAATTTTCACATCAGAAAACACATATTTCTAAAGGGTAATACATGTGTTCCTCATGTAGATCTTCACTACTTTGTAACACTTTATGTAATCTGTCTTGTACTGTGGTTGATCTATCCAGCAAATGATCAATTGGAAACAGATAATCCTATCCCACCAATACACACCGTAAGGCATAGCTTTCAGTATATCCACATTCTTTTGTTATTCACACTTTAAAATGTCTCCCTGTATGGGTTTTCTTCCATGTCTTAGTTAATTAGACTACTTTAACCATTTACTTGGACCCACCTATTGTAACTCCATCTGAATATCACACACACGCTCACTCCCTCCCTCTCCCCCACTCTCACTCATCCTCCCTCCCCTGGAATGTTCCAGAGGGATTGCCAAGTATAAATGGAGGCCTTCACTGGATGGTTGCCATTTCCATGTAGATAAGGTTCAGTGTATGAGGGCAAGACTGTACATGTATAATTTTTTTAATACAGTGGCACAGTGGTCAACTGTAGAAATCTGAGCCCAGTTACAGTAGGAGCATAATGCCGCTCTGCTTGTAAATATCCTTGAAATGCAAAGGTATACTTGTGTCTTTAAATCTCTTATGCTCTAGATTGAATGCTTATATTTGTGTAAAAATAATTACTTTTTGATTAATTTAAAACCTTTTCTATGCAAAGTCTGTAGACGACAGAAAAGTTCAAGTTAGAGATCAACACTTCAACAGGCATTTAATTTCAGTCAACACTCAAGGCATTTTATCTTTTTGAAATATTCTAATTTCAGTAAACCCTTTTATGTCCCAACTAGTCAAATCTTGTGATGTAATTGGAGGCAAGTGTTATGAGTGTCCTCTCTGGGGACTAATGATCTCTGGGGATGGGAGGGTGATGATTAATCAGAGGACACATGAAAAGAAAAAACTAAAAGCAGAAATACTAAACTTGGTCTAATATGAAATAACGCATTTTCTGTGAACCAGAAGTGTCTGCAAAACGTTATCCAATGTCTGGGTAAATGAAACGACAGCCAAAAGTTTCAGTACCGTTATTTCTCTATGCTTACGAAATGCACCAGTGATTCAACTGTATCATTAGCGGAATTTGAGGGGTTGGTAACATTTGGTCTGTGTTTCACAAAGTATGGTTTTTAGTTTGATGGCAAAGTGCTCTCACTGCAAATGGCTGTGCTTGAGGCCACAAGTTAAATCTCAGCAAGACAAGTGCGAAGTCACGGAAATATATTTTTTCAGTACAGTCATAAAAGACAGCATGGGAGGGAGATGGTAATTGCGGGTCTCACTCTGATTATGTCCCTACTTTACAGTATGTGAGTCGGGCATATAAGAGCCCATTCAACCAAATGTGCAAGAAAAAGTATTTTCTTTAGCAATCTTACAATTATAGGAAAGCTTACACATTTTTGGCTGTAAGAATTAAAATAAAACTGTTTGTGTGTGCTTGTGTGTGTGTTAACTACGACAATAATATTACATGTATCATTACAGGACTATTTGTAATACAACAAACATATATAATGACATACTGTGATCCTATGTTTTATAAGTTTAGTTTTGGTGTTGTAACACTTTTTTGTTTACATTCCTCCTCAAAGGATTTGTGCTTTAGTATTTTTAAACTGGCATAATACCTCTAATACGTAGTTGTCAGAGAGGGAGTTGAACCTTTTACCCAGTAATAGGCTCGCTATTGAATATTCTCTGGTAATTGAACATTAATGAACTGTTCTGAGACCTGTGCTGTGTGAGTAATTGATTGTGATAGCTGTGTTTGTGGGCACGTGTGTGTGGCTAGCTGCTGGCTGAGGGAGCAGACACTGTGAAGAAGGCAGCTGCTCTGTAAATCCCAAACTGCTCCATTGCCCCAAACAACTTGCTCAGAGGACCCTCTGTTGACATTTGTTGCTGGGTAAACTCAGAGTGTGACGGAGAGTAGTGAGGGGATCAATGAACCCGTCAACTTCTGGACAAACTCATGAGCCGGAACTCAGTTTATGTTCCACTTTAAAATAACAAAATGAGCATGAAATTCAAATCCCTGCAGTGGTTTTACAAAACATTAACCCCAGTAACAGTTAATGTATTAGATAATTAGTATTTTACATGTGCCACGTCTACAAATCACACACATATAAATAGGGACCTCTCTCATTTGTGTCAAATGACTCAAACTCAAATAACATTGTACCTTATGGGATTCCACTTTGATTCCATTATGAAGCCCCCTGGGTGTTGAATTAACTCCTACACCCTTAATCATTTTCACTCTCCTAGCTTTGGGGCACTGAGAGGAAGGGGCAGAGGGGTGTTTTATGTCCATTTCACTGACAGATGAGTATGTAATTACACTTCTGGCCCATAGATGGGGGTAGTGTTCTTCCTCTATGTGAAAACACATCCTGGTAACCTCATATTGTTTAGGCTGCAGGGTATTCAGTCAAAGCTGCCAAAAGAAAGGGTTATGGACCACAGGGTGGTCAAAAGCTGCAGGTAGGGGGCTCATACGGATTAAGCTTTAATGTGAGCTGCCGAGGTTAAGGAAAACGGTGATCAACAATGCATCTATTTTTGCCTTGACCACTGTCTACAACTCTGTCTTTTCCCCTTTTCTCTTTACTATCCTTCTTTCTATTTCTCTTTCGCTCTTTGTCCTTTCATCCCTCCTTTATCTTTGCTTCACTCGTTAATTGTGCATGTTTTCTCACTTTAATCTATCCCTCTCTCCCTCTGGCACTGATGCACATCCTTCCTTCTCAAACTGCCTCACTGTTTAGTTTTGTGTTGGGTGGAGACCATGGACACTGACCTCCCAGTCACCTCACACTCTTGTCTCTTTTATCTGTCACTGGATGAGGTGATCATTGTGAAGGTTTGCTTTGAGCACAGATGGTGAGCTACAGGGAGCTACAGGGACTAGACGGGCTCACAGCCAAGCACTAGCTCGCTAGCTCCTCTCTGTGTGGGCAGGTAGAGATGGAGAGTGGCAACAGCAAGACAACCAGCAAAGATCAGGAATATCAACCAAATGATGAATCTTTGAAGAGGGCGAAATTTAAGAAAATGCACTCATCACAGAGGAACATTCTATGATCCAGAAAAAGCAGCATTTCTAGTTGGGAATACACAAGCAGGTTGAAATAATATAGTTAATTCTGACTACAGCTGCTTGCGGATAGAGCTGAAATTAGTTTGATTATTTCTAGGAAATAGACAAGATTGTACCGCGAGGAAAGACGTCATGGTTTTCTGGTTGTGGCGTCATTCATCCTCTCTTATCTACTGCCTGACAAAAAAAGAGCATCCAGCTGAACCTATTAACGAGCAATCTCTATGCTCGAAATGGTCAATAATTGCATTTCCTCTGTGGGTCAACGCAGCCATGAATATCCACAACTCATTGTCTGAGCTGGGTTGGTCATTTTTATTTGTATTTGAGCTTTATTTTAAGGGAAAACAGACTGGAGACATGGATCTCTTTCGAGGCCGTGCCCTGTGTAGACATGTTTACATATACAATTTTGCACAAAAAAAATTACCATTTCAAAACATACAAAACAAAAAATGTAACAGAAACAGTCACAGACAACATTATAATGCATCTTCTGTGGAGACTACTGGAGTCTTTAATTTAATCCACGTCTGTCTAGTGGCAATTAAAGATGATATATATGGTGGTAATTTTAAAAGAAGTGCTTCATAAATAAACAAGAGAGCATGTTGCTAATGTCTCACAGAAAGAGAGGTCCAACCAACACTATAAAGGAACCTATCTTGAAATAGGGTTAAATGTTTTTTTAAGAGAAAGCATACATCTAACCATACCCCTAAGTATATATATAAGGAGACGTGTTCAATTTGACTACCATCCAAGCAAGTAAGTACAAATGTGTTTCTGAGAGTTTAGACCTAGAGAAAAACATACAATTAATTTTCTTAGCATTTAAAACCAGTTTAAGCTGTGAATGAGACCTGTAGAATCTTAAAATCCAACTTGCCTAATGCTTGGTCAACAGATGGAGCAATAGAGTACATCACTGTGTCATCTGCATAAAAATGAAATTTGCAATTTCTGTTACCATAACCAATATTATTTATATAAAGTGAAAACAATAGCGGGCCAATTATTTAACCATGAGGAACCCCTTTGCGTAATGCTAAGGGCTCTGACTTGACCCCATCGACCATGACGGCCTGAGTTATGTCTATAAGATAGTCATTAAACCATCTGCAGGCATCAGTGCCCAGTCATATAGATGACAGCTTACTCAAAAGAATAGCATGGTCTACAGTGTCAAAAGCTTTTGACAAGTCTACAAACAACGTCATAACAGACAGACTGAGGTCAGACTGAGACAATCATCAGGAAGAAAGAAGTTCACAGTGAACTATCAACTTTATTGCTCTCCATCACACACCAGAAGAGCTCATTCAGTTTCCTCCATGTCGTTGACCATGGCAACCACAAAACAGCAAAAGCAACAAAGAAATAATCTGCCAAGGGGAGAAGATCTGTCTTTCAGTATCTCCAGTACAGCCAGCTCCTCTCTCCTCACAAATAATGACTGCTTGACTGAGTAGGGCAATTACTGAAGATAGATTCCATTATACCATTTAAATTGCTCAAAATTAGATTACCTTGAATTTGCTCTAAATGTGGACGATGGTAGGGTAGTAGCATTCAGACAATGTGATGTACATTATGAACATAATCCCGAAGGAACTTGGAGATTCTAAGGTTTATATAGGATTCATAATGAGGAAGTACTTATGTTAATTGCTGATTTACTGGGTGGAGCTTCTATACACCATCTCTCATTCGATCCTAGCCTGTAGGGTATTAGCGTGTCCGTCTGTTCGTTCCTCTCCCTCTGTCTCCACTTTGGCAACACTTGGCAACTTCAAAAGGGAAGTAATGCTAACAATCATCACCAATCTGTGGAAACATTAAATGTCAGCAGTAGCTAGAAGGCAGAGCAGCCATGATGACTTTGCTGTGCTACTAATTAGCAGTGATCAGAATAATGTTGTGTTTGGAGCAGCCACTCAAGAGGTTTAGGCACTGGTTAACGATGAATAACAATGGGACTGCCCTATCCAGTTGAAATATATGACAGTATTGTCATGCGCATTCATGAATAATACTCCTTTGCCTTATTGAACCATATTGTTATTACAATTTGGATTATTAAAGAACCGCTGTGGCTAAGGCAGCTGTATGTACACTTATACGAAACAATGCACCTCTTTAAAGTTCCGCTCTTACACATCACACACCCCTGCCAAACAATGTGTCATCTACATCATCGTTGTACCACTCCATATTTACAGTTTTTTCCCTCCTTACTGCTCCGTAACTCAAACATTTTTTTGCTTTCCTTTAAATGTTGCTCGATTGAGAGGTACCTTGTCAAAACTCCTAATTGAAGGAGGTGATGGGGGTTGCAGCACTTGCATTGATGCCCGAATGGGATTTGAATACTCAGCTCTGACATTACTGAAGGCTTGTTCAGAAAGAGCTCAGAGTCAGACAGACAGGCAGATCTGTTGAGGGTTGTGTGATAAAAGCGCAGGTATGACAAGACAATAGGCATTGCTGATTAAAGAGAACTCAATCCCCCAAGATGCATCACTCTCACAGAAAAAATACTGCTCACTGAATGCTGCTGTGTGCCTTGTGTGACCTTGTGGAAAGATAAAATTCTATTATATGTTTAATATGACCACAGCTTTCTTTAATATTTGTAAACTAACAAAGTTTGCTTTTGTGTAGCCATTTATACCAGGCCACCCTATGCTAAACATAGTGAAATCATCTGGGGATAAAACTGCTAAAGGGGTGTAAAACCCACGTTTTATCAGTAACGCCTCAAAATGGGTAAACACAATCAAATGCTTTTCTAAGGCAGAGCTCCAAAATGTGTTCATTGTTTTCATGACTCAAATCTTGTAATTCCTGTCAGACTTTCCGCCTGACAGTGAAGCTAACTAGCTAACAGCTGTAGCTGACAACATGAGCCGGGAGCTAATTTAATGTTGACCATCACCTGGGGATGTAAAAGCTATGTTCACCGTGAATTCTATAATTAAAAAGTCTACTGCTTCAGTTTATTTCAATTGAAAATGTTCATGCACCAACCTCTGTTCACAACACACCGTCATTCTCCACTGGTCTCTTTCACATGAAAATAGGCCTTACCATCAATTCTGTATGTTGCCATGTTTCAAAATAAAAACCACAAAGCAGTCCATTAGTTCATAATGTCAGATTAAGCCTGAGGAAGTTGATAGGAGTTTGCCAGGAATATTGATGGAAGAACAGATCTGGATTTGTAAGCCATTAGCCTAGTACGATCACCAGCTGGCTTTTAATGCCCTCTCTGCTACATGGGCCATTCAGGAGAGGCTGCGGCCTCTCGCCCCGGTGTGCCTAGGAGTCCAAAGTTCTGTCCGCTGATGTTGAAGTGATGTTGAAGCGAATTGTAATCCATGACACATTCTGATATTGTGTAGTGCTGCGGAACTGTTCACATGACGAAAAGTGTGGAGTATGCTTATACTATTTTCTATATTGTGCAGCTAAAGAAGTCAATATGTCTCTTTTCGTTTCAGTGTTTAAGCAGAGGATATCCATTGATTATATTTTGTAAAGTACAGCACACATTTAATTCAAAATAGAATCAAAGGATTCTTTCTTCCTTTTCCAGAATGTTGCAAACTATCATAAGAACAGCGCTCCATATATATATTTTTTTAACAGATTAGTTCCCAGACCTCCATGGAGACCAGATGAGATTGTAGTTTGGCCTACTGGGTCCAGTTTTTGTTGTTGCCTGTAGCAGCCATCACAACCTCGACACACTCTAATGGCCTTGCCATGGCAATACTTTGCGTGTTGTTGTAACACCAACAAGCTCTGAGAATTATTCCACTGACATTCGGTTGGTTAAACATATCTCACACACTGAGATAAGGGCTGAATTATTCCAGCCACAACGCCGTCGTGTTGTGTCAGAAAGGTGACATTTAACAGCGACGTGCATTTGGGTGGGAGCTGCGTTTGCTCAGTGGAGATTATTAAAAGAGCTCTTGAACCAGCCGTGAGAGTAACTGCTAGCGCTCCTTACCATGATGTCCAGCCAGAGCTATGTGTGTCCTTCTACCACGCCCACCGCACTCCCTCACCTCTATCTATCTCTGTCCCCAGTTCCACATCTCCAGCTCTTCACATTCTGCATCATTGTATCTCTCCATCTACATCTGATACATTTCCCTGTGTCATTAACGAGAGAAACAACACACAGCCATACCTCCTCAGCTACGGGGAAAGGAGGGAAGGTGGAGGGAGGGTGTATTAAAGACTTGAGAACACTGGGGATAAAAAATCAAATTTCTATGCACCCGCGATGCTGGAAAAGTACCATCTGGGACACGCGTTGGATTTGCATTACAATATAAATGGGAAGTCGCTGGAGCTGAAAGGGTGATGTGGAGTCATTCAGCCAGCCACCTTCACTCCCTGACAGGTCGCGTCTTCCTCTCGCTCCTGTACTCCGCTGCCGTGCCGCAACAGCTCCCCGGAAGCAGACAGACACAAGACGCTTTTTTTGGCAGGCGGCATGCCGTTGTACTTCTTGTCGCTCTTCGGCTTCTCTCCCACCCTTCACACTATTTTTAACACGCTAGCTTGTCTATTTTCAAATGGCACATTTCCCCACGCGTTGCACACGCGGCGGCCCTATACAGTATACGCCATTGGCTCCCTGCTTAGATGTGATCTTCAGTGACTCCTTGTTCATAGACAGTGTGAGTAGGGTGGAGGGGGTGGATAAAGGGTGCTCCAGAGAAAGCGTGAGGAGCTGTGACAACATCGGATTTTTCAGCGTGGAAAAGAGAAATTAGGAGATGAGAGGGAGAAGACCGGCCTTGTACCACAAATATTCTGATTACATTTTTTGCAATGAATACAAGCACTGCGAACTCAACATATATGAAATAGATTGAAGTCCATGAAAAAGATGATGAACCTGTGCCATACATTATCTAGTCAAATAACACACAAGCTGAAAACCAATATAGCCAGAGAAAGCAAGGATAAGTTTTGCCCGGCAGACTGATGAATAAAGGTTTTCTGTTTTTCTAATTTAATTTAAGGCAGAGAGGAGGACAATGGAGCGCAATGAGACTCCAGATGATTCAGAACAGCTTTGTTGAGATGATGGATGGATTAAATTAAGGAACAGCTGAGAATATTGATTTATTTAAATAGAATTTCTTTACCTCACTACTTTGTCTCATTTTCCTCATCTGTGTACATACCTTTTTCTTAACTATTCAATCTGTCGCTTCATTCATCATAGCCATCTTTCACTCCCTCTCTTTTACTCTCCCACTCTCTTCAATTTTGGAACAGGTTTGCACAGTTGCCTATTCCGAGGAGGTGTGAACTGATTGGAAATACTTCATAACAGCAACTTGCCCAACCCTACAAATCAGCCGGGCTAGAAAATCCAATGTAATTATTAGAATATTTAACCTCTTTTGCATCAGCAAAGATCCCTAAAGATTGGAAATCCAACACTATCATTCCCACCTTCAAAGGGGGAGACAGTCTAGACATAAACTGCTACAGACCTTTATCCGTCCTGCCCTGCCTTTCTAAAGTTTTCAAAAGCCACGATACATATATATGGTTTATATTTCTTAAAAGGAAAATATTTTTATTTTTTGGACGTGTAAATCTTAATTTGAATAAATGTATACATTGAATATGGCACAAGAGAAAATGAAGAAAATGCATAATTATTTTCTGGTTTTATTTTTCTACATCTTTTTTGAAAAATAACTATATAGCCATATATTGAGATAGGGTGATGGAAACATTTCTAATCGTGTCCGCTAGTAGATGACAACATACGTCAAAACTTTTAAAGTGATAGATTGAAGAGCCAATGAGCTATAGCGTTATGAGTAAAAGTATATTTTCCCCCAAAAACGCAACGTGATGACGTTTTCATCCGGGTCAGGAGGCAGACTACAAATGTCTTTGTTCAAATATGTCTGGCATACTTCGGTTTATATGTTTTTAACATCAATTGTAACATCTCTGTTTCATAAGGATGACAATTTCCGACATACTACGGACATGGCTGATACTTTTCATGTGTGTCATTCTTTCATATGTTCGGCCCCATGATTCATAAACAAAGGCTTTAGTTTGTTTCCGCATACACTCTGTAACATTGTAGTCCTGAAATTGCCATTTCTTTACATAACAGGATGGATTATACTTGGGAAAACTATGCTCTATGTCATTACTGGGACTCTATGATGGCGAAGAATAAAGACTTTCGACTGTAAGTACTATATTTGTTGTATCAATGTGGTTGGCTATATAGCTAAGTAGATGCTAGCAGAATTGCTTTGTTTTGATGGCACGTACGTCACATTATCACTCATAAGGTTTTTAATTTTGTAGCTATCATAAAACCGAGATATTCCTTAGAATCCCAAGATCTTAAGCTTTAAGGACATAAGACCATATAATGTATATAGTACCTCACCCATTGGCTTGTGAACATCTGATTTGTGTTGTTGAGTTTGCCGTTACGGGCACAGCCATCATGGTTGCAGATGTGATCATTTTAGATGAGAGGCGGTATCTGACTGTGACATTAGCGGAGAGTTTGCAACGCTGCTTACACTCTACATTACATTACACACTTCCACTGGCACAGTCAAGCACATCATAGCCACTCCTTAAATCAACGAGACCATAATTCAAAATATTTACATTATTCTGCATTGCAGAAGAATTCAAACTAGCGATTGAGACCATAAACTCATTATGAAAATGAGGTAATAAATCAATTGAATAGTGTCTGACTTTCTTATAGACTTCTACAGAAATTTACCTCTTTTGCAACCACACGTGTCGCCCCCAGCTGGATTTCAGATAGAATGCAGGTTTAAGGCACTTTCATTTTTACTTCACTTTGCCAAACCGGATGCTAGCCCTGTGCATATGACACATGTATATATTATCTAAAAATAGAAGTTGTAAACCGTGTTTAAAATTTGTCTGTTTATTTTCTATGAGTTGAAATATTTTAAGGCTTTGGTTACAAAAGGCACAGCTCACATTATCACATTTTTTATTTTGTAGCTATTGTAAAACCAAGATATTCATTAGAATCCCAAGATCTTAAGCTTTAAGGACATATGAGACATATAGATTATCTAAGAATTGAAGTTGGAAATCGTGTTTATATTCGACTGTGTATTTTCCATGAGGTGAAATAATGAACCGCTAAATGTACAAGA
This sequence comes from Umbra pygmaea, assembly GCA_016801145.1. NCBI lineage: Eukaryota > Metazoa > Chordata > Actinopteri > Esociformes > Umbridae > Umbra > Umbra pygmaea. Next base: position 10,673 of record JACXGM010008299.1, read on the forward strand.
TGCATAGCTCACATTATTACTCATAACGTTTATAATTTTGTAGCTCTTGTAAAACTGAGACATTCATTAGAATCCTAAGATCCTAAGCTTTGAGGACACATGAGACATTTATATATTACTTAAGAAAATTGCAGTTATGAGCAGTGATTTTAATCCACCTCCTATTTTATTCAAGGCGAATGTGTACAAGGCACATGGCTCACATTGTAAGGTTTAATGTAGATTTTTGTTATAGTTATTAGCTACATTCCTGAGATTTTAAGCTTTGTAAAGATATGGGACATGTATATATTACCTAACAGTAGGACTTGTGTACTGTGATTTTATTCCAGTTGTTTTTTGTTTTTTTGGGGGGAAAATATCCCGCCGGCGGGATACTGAGCCTTAACAGGTTAATAAACAGATTATCAACCATTTCGAACCCCACCGTACCCTCTTCGATATGCAATCTGGTTCCCGAGCTGGCCATGGGTGATCCTCAGCCATGCTCAAGGTCCTGAACAATATCATAAATGCCATGGCTAAAAGAAAGGACTCTGCAGCCATCTTTATCAATCTAGCCATGGCTCTTGACTCTGTAAGTCACTGCAACCTTATTGGCAGACTAAATAGCCTTGGTGAACTGGGAGAGATAGTAATTTGAGAAACCAACTACTACTCAGATAGGGTTCAGTCTGTTAAATCAGAGGGTCTGTTGACTAGACCTCTGGCTGTCTCTATGGGGGTGCCACAAGGTTAAATTCATGGGTTAAATGATTTCCCCATACTGGAAATGCAACTGATAATGACTTCTCCAGTCTCAAATTTATTCAACCCTTTCATAGCAAGTATTTCTAGTACGTAGTAGAGCACCCTTTTGCTGTAATGACCTGCTGCAAATGAGATGCTTAGCCAGGCACCAGCCTCTGGCAGTGTTCCTGAGGAACCATAGCTCATTCCTCATGAGCAATGGCCTCCAGCAGGCACGTGCACAGGTAGGGCTCAACCTGTGCAGAGCACATGCCCTTTTTGTCCGAAGTGCCCATTTTTTGGGTGGTGTAGGGCCCTATGGTTTCCGCGTTGCGGAAAACACGGACGGAATCGCGGAATCTATCAATAAAAACGGAATTTACTTATAACACAGAATCTCGCAGAATTTGAATATTTTCGAGCTATCTGTATATATTTTTTCTATAATCCAAATATATTCCAGTAATATTAACAACTGACATTGAGTTTGTCCTAATACAAAAGGCAGCAAACATGGGAGTTAATTTGCGCTCTATATAAAGGCTATATGCAGTGTGTTTCTCTACCGAATTTGGCCAGCATGCGCTCCGTCATATAGTTCAAACATTGTAATCCGCTTGATAACTGACAGCTATGAACAACGGTATTCACTCCATTCTAAATTTTCCAATCAAACAACGCTTGTTTTTCTCCATTCAATCTCTTATCCAAATGTATATAACTAGGTATAGGCTACTATGTTGCTTCGCCTGAAGCAATTCTCTGACGGTCTTGCTAATCAGGCAGCTCGCGCTCAGGGAGAGCAAGGTCGAAATAGCGGGACTGCTGCTGCTGAATGTTATGGCTTTGACCACACGATTGCGCCTGATACAACTTCTTTAAATAACATTTATAAATATTTTTGTTGTTCCACTTTTCTTCCATATCTTAGGAAATCTTTGTCTACTCTTTTATTTTTTAGGTTCGGGTGCAGGCTTCTGAATGCAACTTTTGTCCAAATCACGGAAATTGGAAAAAAATAACGGAAATCACGGAATTCATAGGGCCCTAGTGGTGGTGTTTTTTTCTTCAATAAATCAATGCTATTGGTCACCCTTTACGTCTTTCTGTCTGTTTTAAAAATATTTAGCCAATGGAATTTCTTAAAAAGAACTTGTGTAAATCTTGTTCCTCCTAAAACTGTCAGTAAACCTGATAACTCCGCCCCCTCTATCTTGACTGAATGCACTACAGTTCCCCAGCAGCTGCACATCAGCAGGCAGCTGATCGAAGTTTTGCAAAGGTAAACAAAGATCTTGATGTTTGAATAAGTACTAAACATTATGTCTATAAAGGCAATATTTTACTTATTTGATGTCTGACTGAGACATGTGCGACGAGAGACGTCTAGCATTTGCCATCTAGTTATTGCTAATATACAGCCTACACTTAAATAGCCTGTGCATTCACATTTCATCTTTTGTAAATTGCGATTTTGGCCAAATTTATTTTACAACAGGAAAAACTGAACACCATATAGATACAACAAAGTAGTTTGTAACCTGTTGATGAAAATGTAATGTGATGCCGCCGGTGCCGTTTTAAATACACATTTGCACACATTTGCTGGTCTAAAACCCGTAACTGCATT
>JACXGM010008299.1:13131-29261 GCA_016801145.1 Umbra pygmaea
TATAATTTGTTTTTACCATTGGGAAATCATAAGCGCAGGTGTGCCCCCACGCTGTTTCGTAATGGAACTTACACAAAGTGACGAGTTATATTTGTCATAGGTAACATATTTCTTTTTTGATTTGTGATGGCTGATACGCTTAATTTATTAACATTTAATCATGTTATGGTAATAATATTAAATAATGGTTAATTCAAGGATGTTAATATGCTTTCTAGTATAGCTAATTTTTCTATTTACAGTATAATATTCTGTACTGTCGGCTCGTCTTCACATGAATTTTCTTTATTTTATATATATATATAAGGAGGGGGTGCCCTTTTTCCAGTTTTGACACATGCCCCTCAAAAGGTCTGTGCACGGCCCTGGCCTCCAGTAATATTATTGGGTTTGCTGCTACAAACGCCTTCTTCAAATCCCACCAGAGGGACCAGTCAGACGACTGTGATGGCCACTGTAGAATCTTCCAGGACTTCTTCTGCAACCAAGCCTTGGTGAAATTTGAGGTATGCTTAGGAGTATTGTCCTGTTGAAAGGTCCAATGACAGCCAAGCTTCAGCTTCCTCATAGATCGCCTAGGATTTTCTCCTAGGATTTCCTGATACTTCAATGAATCCATCTTGCCTTCCACACGCTACAGGTTTCCTGTGCCAGAGGATACAAAGCAGCCCCAGAGCATCTCGGAGCCACCACCATGCTTAACTGTGGGCAGGGTTTTGTTTTCAGCATATTTTTCATTCTTCTTCTTCCAGACATACAGCTGATTTATTTTGACAAAAAGTTCCAGTTTAGGTTTCATCGCTTCATGGAAAAGAATCCCAACACCTCAGTGGCTTTTTTTATATGATTTTGTGCATATTGGAGTCGACTTGTCTTGTGCTTTTGTGTCAGTAGTGGTGTATGTCTTGGAATCCTGGTATGGAAAACTTCTGCATGTTTTGTGAAGGGTGATAATACCTTCTCTTAACGTTTTGGATCATTCTTATGACAGCCATGTTTCACAAACACAGTCAAATATGACACTCAACAAACCCCTAGCTAATTCAAGTATTTTATGTGTTCCAGTGACAACACATGTTTTGGGTATTTATGTTATTGTGAGGGATTCTATTCAGAAGGTTGAATAATTTTGAGACAGGAGAAGTAATAATAAGTTACATTTTCAGTTGGATTTGGAGAAACCACTTGATGCTTTTGTTGTGTTGAGCTATTTCAATTGCTTTTGTTTGATTTGTTTATTGCAAACAGCTGAAAGTCTGAAAATCTTAGCAATAAACCTAATTTGCAATGGGGGTTGAATAATTTTGATTGTAACTTTACATGAGTCATATTACGGTTGCCACTTGTGACTCTCTGATCCACCTCTATGCGGAAAACACCATTCTATACATTCTGCCCTACACTGGACACTGTGCTAATAAACTTACAAAAGAGCTTCAATGCCATACAACACTCATTCCGTGGCCTCCATCTGCTTTTAAACTCTAATAAAACAAAATGCATGCTATTCAACCGATCGCTCCTGCCTTCCCAAAAGCATCACCACTCTGGACGGGTCTGAACCAGAATATGTAGACACCTACAAATACCTAGGGGTCTGGTTAGACTGTTCACTCTCCTTCCATTCCCACATTAACCATCTCTAATCCACAATTACATCTTGGATTTACATCCTTTTCTGCAACAAGGCCACCAGCCAAACCCTCCCTGGTGAAAATGACCATCCTACCAATCCAAGGCTTCGGTGATGTAATTTACAGAACACCTTCAAACTCCCTCCTGGGAAAATTAGATATAGTCTACCACAGCACCATCCATTTTGTCAACAATGCCCCATATAACACCCACCACTGTGATCTCTATGCACTAGTTGATTGGCCCACATTACTCAGCGCCTAACTCACTGGTTTGAACTACGCAAAACCCCACTCTACCTAAATTCACCACAGCATCACCGGTCACAGCTTGTGCCCAAGCAGGTACAGTGCATCCAGAAATGATTTACAGTGATTCATTTTTCCACATTTTATAATGTTACAGCCTTATTTGGAAATTGATTAAATTCATTATTATCCTCAAAATTCTACAAACAATACCCCATAATGGCAATGTGAAAGAAGTGTGTTTGAAATCTTAACAAATTTATTTAAAAGAAAAAAGAAAAAAGCACATGTAGAAAAGTATTCACAGCCTTTGCCATGACAACTCAAACTTGAGCTCAGGTACATCCTGTTTCCACTGATTATCCTTGAGATGATTCCACAACCTGATTGAATTTTCCACAGGTGAACCCTAGTTGATTGGACATGATTTAGAAAGTTACAAACCTGTCTATAAGGTTCCACAGTTAACAGTGCATGGCAGAGCACAAACCAAGCAATGAAGTCCAAGGAATTGTCTGTAGACATCCGAGACAGGATTGTATCGAGGCACAGATCTGGGAAAGGATACAGGAAAATATCTGCAGCATTGAAGGTCCCAGTGAGCACAGTGAAAAGATGAATGCAGCAATGTACAAAGAACATTGTTGCTGAAAACCTGCTCCAGAGTGCTCTGGACCTCAGACTGTGGCGAAGGTTCATCTTCCAACAGGACAACGACCCTAAGCACACAGCTAAGATAACAAAGGAGTGGCTACAGGACAACTCTGTGCATGTCCTTGAGTGGCCCAGCCAGAGCCCAGACTTGAACCTGATTGAATATCTCTGGAGAGAACTGAAAAGGGCTGTGCACCAACACTCCACATCCAACCTGAGGGAGCTTGAGAGGTCCTGCACAGAAGAATGGGAGAAACTGCCTAAAAATAAGTGTGCCAAGCTTGTAACATCATACTCAAAAAGACAAAAGGCTGTAATTGCTGCCAAACGTGGTTCAACAAAGTTTTGAGCAGAGGCTGTGAATACTTATGTTCATGTGCTTTTTTCTACATTTTCTAAGATTCCAAACACACTTCTTTCACACTGTTATTATGGGGTATTGTTTGTAGAACTTTGATGGAAATAATGAATTTCATTATGTGAAAAAAGTGAAGCGCTGTGAATACTTTCTGGATGCACTGTACACCTCTCGGTCACCCCAAAAGCCCATACGTACTTTGGCTGCCATTTTTTCTAGAGCTTAGCTGCCAATGACTGGAAAATGACAAAAAACACTGAAACTTGAGAAAACATCCCCCGCATTGCCTTAAAATAATTATTATCAGAGCTACTGTCTGACCACTGTACATGTTGACTCTCCTTCCTTATATACACGTTGTCTTTGCCCAGTTTGCCCCACTGTTCTTGTCACGGCCCTTGGCATATTTTGCACATATTCTTCAGTATATTACAGTACAAAAAACGTATGTTATTTGCACACTTGTTATTGCCCTGCCACTGTGCATACAGACTGATCTACCTACCTATTAGAGCTCGCTTGCACAAACTGTATACTTTATATTATTTGCTATTTTGTCCATTGAAAATGAGAATCTGTTCTAAATTGTCCTACCTTTTAAAATAAAGATTAAATAAAAATAAATATATAACATATGTCATGGGGACTGTACGGCTCCCCATTGGGACCCAGGGGACAATGGTGTTCAATTGATTGGTTCTGCCTAAGTTTTTTTTCTGAAAACCCATGAGTCTGAAGGTAACATCATTGTAAGTGGGGTATTGTGTTTTCTTGCAGTACTGTGCAAAAGTCTTAGACACCCTGCGTACCCACACACAATACCATCAGGGAGGTGTCTGATTGGTCAAAAATTAATTCCACAGCAGGACAATGATCCGAAACAAACGGCAAATGTCTCAAGGACTTTTCGGTGAAAAGCAAAACAAGTAGCTCTAAGCATCATCGATGCTGTCTGGGTCTAACTGGACAGAAAAAAGCAAGTAAGACAGTCAACATCTTTAAAAGTTCTTCAAAATGCTCGTAACATCTACTTTTATAAAAATCTGCAACAAGAATGGATGCAGTTTAAAAGGCAACAGGTGTTCACGCCAAATATTGATTGTTTTTCTTTTTTCACTGTTTACTGCTCATTCTAGTATTTTTTTACATTTCAAAACTTTTTTATTTTGTTATTTTTGAAAGCATCTATGATTTAGAGAATTTTACACATGCTTGAGACTATTGCACAGTACTGTACACTACTGTATCTCCAGAAATAGGTCCTATACAGCTCATCCAAGTTAGGATTACTCATCCAAAATCAACAATAAAATAATCACTTATTGTTCCAGATGGAAACATGCAAACAACTGTTATTTTTCTGCATAACCCATGTATGCTTCACATTCAGCTTAGGGAGAATTTTACTTTAGAATTCAAAATGTATGGTTCCTTCAATTGTAACGTCCGGTCCAGGGTGGACCGGTGTATGGACTATGGTTTAGTTTATTCCCTGTGTTGCCTCCCTTGCTCCCTTGTGTGTTATGTTTTGGCTCCCTCTTGTGTCTGTTTCGTGTATTGCTTTCGGTTATGTGATTTAGGTTACGTCATTGTTAATTGGTTCCCAGATGTTTCTTGTTGAGTCCTCGTTATGTCAGTATTTAGGTTGTGTGTTTCTGTCATTCCCCTGTCGATAAATGTGTTCCTGTTACGTGTCTCTGCGGTGGAGTAATGCTTTATCTGTTTCGCCCCTCATGGCAGTCTTTTGTTTTGTCGATGATTATTGGAATAAATATCATTGGAATATTGGCACTCCTTCGCACTTGTCTCAGTTCTAACTACACACAAAGGGATACGTTACAGATTAATCAACCTCAACAATGAAACAGCGAAGGAGAAATGGCGTTACATGCCGTCAGGAGGAGGTTTGTCCTCTCTCTCTCGGGGGACCACGTTCCAGAGGCGAGCTTGACCGGATCAATCGCCAGATATTGGAGCAGGCTTGGGCTATGGGCTAGTCCCCAGAGAAAGTAAGCTACGACTCCAAGGGAGTAGCCTGGTTTGGGAGTAGCTGGCTGGAGGAGGCATATGACGGTGGAGAGGGGAGTTCGTTCCAGGAGTAGGAGGATGATGGTGAATGCTGGGTGGACGAGGAGAAGGAGTGGGGAATACCCCCCGAATGGATCGGAAACGCTGTTCGGAGGACACTACCACAGCTGACTCTCCCGCAGCCCCAGATGGCTTCCACTGCTTCGGGTAGGGGTTCCCTATTTCCCACTAGCTCCCAGGCTAAGCTTTCAAAGCCTCAGGCTAGCTCGATTAACTCTCCGCTACGTCAGGTTCAGGGCAGGAGTTCCCAGGTTAGGACCCCCCGTCTAGTACTGAGAGCACCCAGGCTAGTTCTATTTCCTCTCCTAGCTTCCCCAGCTACCCTCGCTCACAGGCTAGCCCCAGCACTAGGTCAAAGGCTACCTCTGCTAGCTCCAGCTCCCTGCTTAGCTCCTCTCACTCTCTGGCTAGGTTCCCCAACTTACAGGCTACCTCCCCTAGCTATTGTGTTGAAGTCCCCCATACTCAGGTGCAGGGCGGTAGTCCACATAGGGCCCCGGTCTGAGTACCAGGACTTCTAGCGTTCAGGCTAGTAGCTATAGTTCCTCTAGCATTCAGGCTAGTCATAGCAGCCCAGCTAGCTCACAAGCTAGTTCTTCCTCCGGCTCCCAGGCCGGCTATGCCACTAGCATACAGGCTAGACCCCCTAGGTTCCCAGTAGTTGCCCCTAGGGCCCCCCTTCACTTGAGGACTGACAGCCCAGTTCCTTGGTGGTCCTATGAGGAGGAGATGCCGGCCCTCATTGACGGTTCCCCTCACACGGTTCCCCGTCTCAGCCGCCGCCGACGTCCGGACCCCCATCTCAGCTGACAACGCCGTCCTCCGGACCCCCGTCTCAGCTGACGACGTCGTCCTCCGGACCCCCGTCGCTGACGACACGGTCCTTCGGACCCCCGTCTCAGCTGACGATGTCGTCCTCCGAACCCCTATCGCTGACGACGCCGTCCTCCGGACCCCCGTCGCTGACGCCGCCGTCCAGACCCCCAGACCCCATGCCTGTGTCAGGGTTCCCAGACCCCCTGCCTGTGTCAGGGTTCCCAGACCCCCTGCCTGTGTCAGGGCTCCCAGACCCCCTGCCTGTGTCAGGGCTCCCAGACCCCCTGTCTGTGTCAGGGATCCCAGACACCCTGCCGCCAGGGCCCATTGAACTGCCTTGCCCCTGGCCGCCACCTGAACTGCCTTGCAACTGGCCGCCACCTGAACTGCCTTAGCCCTGCCCGCCACCTGAACTGCCTTGCCCCTGGGCGCCACCTGAACTGCCTTGCCCCTGGCCGCCACCTGAACTGCCTTGCCCCTGGCCGCCACCTGAACTGCCTTGCCCCTGGCCGCCACCTGAACTGCCTTGCCCCTGGCCGCCACCTGAACTGCCTTGCCCCGGGCCACCACCTGAACTGCCTTGCCCCGGGCCACCCCCCTGTCCCTCCTGACCCCGGGCCACCCCCTGTTCCTCGTGACCCCGAGCCGCCCCCTGTCCCTCCTTACCCCGGGCCGCCCCCTGTCCCTCCTGACCCCAGGCCCTCTGTCCCTGTTGCTCCTGGGCCACCTATTGTCCCTCGTGGCCCCAGGCCCTTTTTTGTGCTCACCCCAGAGTTGTGGGCTTTCGGGGGGGCTTCTGTAACGTCCAGTCCAGGTTGGACCGGTGTATAGACTATGGTTTAGTTTATTCCCTGTTTTACCTCCCTTGCTCCCTCGTGTGTTATGTTTTGGCTCCCTCTTGTGTCTGTTTCGTGTATTGCTTTGGCTATGTGATTTAGGTTACGTCATTGTTAATTGGTTCCCAGATGTTTCTTGTTGAGTCCTCGTTATTTCAGTATTTAGGTTGTGTGTTTCTGTCATTCCCCTTTCGATTAATGTGTTCCCGTTACGTGTCTCTGAGGTGGAGTATTACTTTATCTGTTTCGCCCCTCGTGGCAGTCTTTTTTGTCGATGATTGTTGGAATAAATATAATTGGAATATTGGCACTCCTTCACGCTTGTCTCAGTTCTATCTACACACAAAGGGATATGTTACATCAATGATGTGGCAAGACCCTGAAGCAGCAAAGTATCCAGTATCACCCTAGCTTTTGTGCAATAGAAAAAATTATTAGGCTTCCTCCATTTTGTTTAATTTTGAGCAGCAAATCAGTTATTATAATGTCTCCACTTTTTTCCATGAATTAATTAATTTCTGCTTTGTATTGAGATGAGACAAGGTCTATGGCCTTATCCCCAGTTGTTAATAATAGGGATGTATGTATTTTCTGTTTGTTGACATACTAATCTAGTAGTTAATTCATAGTTTGAAAATGTAACCAAGGTCACTAATTTCATTCAAAAGTGGTGTTTCACTGTTGGGTTAGGACTGATATTGTTCCATCGTGACGGATGTCTGAACCATTTTGAAAGCTGGAATTAATTCCATTTACAATTACATGAATACAGACATCTGTAGCTGATCAGATACAATCACCTGCATGGTCATTAAATGCCATTATGCCAACCCAATGCGTAATGACGCACAATGGCTGATCTTGCGCTGTTAGAAGATATGGCAAATGGAAGGATTCGGAGGGAATGCATTTTCAGACAGCAAGAAGACTTGCTCGCAAACGAGGACGAGTGGCTTATGAGCCGGTTCCGATTTCCTCGGGGCGTCCTGTTGGACCTCTGTGCTCTATTGGGCCCAGCATTACAGAGGAGCACTCGGAGAAACCACCCCGTGCCAGTCCCACTTCAAGTCCTTACAACACTTGGATTTCTGGCGACTGGCACTTTCCAGAGGGAATTGGTTGACAGGACTGGGATGTCACAGCCAAACCTTAGCCGGGTTATGCCAGACGTGTTAATAGGTGTAATTTGTGTGTCGCATGATTACATAAAGTTTCCTTACACTGCGGGTGAACAGGCAAACAAAAAAGCGCAATTTCAGCTATGTCCGGTTTCCCAAATGTAATCAGTGCTATTGACTGCACTTATGTTGCCATAATAAGGGCACCATATGAGAATGAAAATGCTTTCATTAATCAAAAGTATTTTAATTTGATCAATGTCCAAATAATTTGTGATGCAGACATGTTGCTGTAATGTAACCAATTTTCCCCCACCCGTGGCAGACACACTTTCGCGATGAAGCACTAGACGCTTTGACATCGACTGATATCTGACAACTTTTTATTTGGGCCACGGTCCAACTTTTCAAACAATATTTTCCTCCTCTTTTCCACCTCGCCAATAATATTTTCTACTTCACATTGAGTGAAGTTTCTTTTCTTGGTTTCCTCTCTCTGTATGCCATGATTTCTCAATCAATGAATATTAATTTCTGGGCGTTTCACTGACTATTTATGGGCAATTATAGGCGTGACATGCAGCTGCAAAAGCTGCGCCACATTTAGAGTTGATTGTGATTTATAAAGGGAAAATGGCGTAGGACGTGCGTGCGCACGGTTTTATAAATCTGAATATTTCTTTGCGTATGCACGTCCTATATTTCGTCTGTACGCCACTTCTGACGCAAATCCACCGCAAAGTTTTATAAATGAGGCCCCTGGACACTTATAAAACAACGAAATGTAATACTCACAAACATATTATCTTTCAATGACCAATGCCTTTCTCTAGTCTGGGCTGCAAATATATAGAAAGCTAACCTAACTAATAGAACATTGCTGTACGTAATCATTACTCAAACCGATCTACAAGATACCAGCCTCAACTAACCTAAACCCTACTGTAGGCACAACCCAAACTAGAGAGAGGTGTAACAAACCCTTAAAGGGACATTTACACATGCTTCAACTAAAATCCACAATGCAATGCCTTTAAATGTAAATACAAATATATGCAAAAATAAACCAAACACATAAATTAGTCCAGTCTCAGTTCATGCACACCCGCCCTTACTGGGCTGGGTGTGACAGTAGCATTTGAAGCATGCATATAAATAATGTCCCCATAATCTAGGACGGACATAAAAGTGGCCTGAATAATTTATCTACTGAGAGGAGATAATAACTATCAACCTGATCTCACAGAATTCCGTGAAATGAACACGAACCCTTAACTTCAACATCTGTTGCAGTTTCATGGAAGTGCAGAAAAGTCTGTGATTTTCATAAGGAAGTGATGGCGTGTTCATTTCAGTGAATTGAGTGAGACCTTGCTGTTAACTCGATGTAAGCCTTACCCAAACCCTTACCCTAACCTTAACCACTCAGAAACCTTGCTGTTAACTCCATGTAACATGTATTTCATTTTTCATGTATTGTTTGGAAATTTAGTGATAGTGAGGAAAAAAATGATAAAAAAGCAAATTTGCAACACGTTTGCATTGCGCTGGAATAGAAATAAAAATACATGCAAAGTGTCCACCTGGATTTGAACTCACAACCTCTGGGATGTGAGTTGCATGTTGATACTTTGTTTTTTTTTTTTTTTGATTTTTTTGCAGGAAAAGATTGGATAATACTAAAGTTTCTCTTAGAGATAATACGGGGGTCTCTGTATTTGATTCTTGTATTTCTTATACAGGCAATTGGACAATGATCACTGATAATATTTGCAAAAACCCCACTGACTCTATATTTATGGGGGGTATTTGTTATAATTGTCACGCCCAGCCATGGAAGGGTTAGGATTAGCCCTCTTTTTACTTGCAGTTCTAGGTCTCTTGAGTATAGGTTTTGTTAGTTTGTCATTCAGTGTTACACGGTGGTTTAGTTGTACTGTTTTGTTATGTGTGTTCATGTATATAGGTTCTCCCCCCATGTATGGTGTGATGTTTTGGTTCCCCTTGTGTTTGAGTCTGTCATTGCATAGTTTACGTCAACGCCAGGTGTTTTCAGTTAGTCTTATTTGTATGTGTATTTAGCCCTTGTGTTTCCGCCTTGTCCTTGTCAGTCAATGTTATCGTTACGTGTTCCTAGTCAAACGTATTTTCTAGTGGTCTAGTCTTTTCACCACTCGTGGCAGTATTTGTTTATTAAGTAGTTGTAATAAACATTTTTGGATTATTGGCATTCCTTCGCACTTGTCTCTTTCGAAACTGTGAGGAAACGTGACAGATTGACTGACCTACATCATGAGACAGCGAAGAAGAAACCGCGTCTCCAGAGAGAGCCTTCCTCCCCCCCACCAGAGGAGGAGATATCGACGAGGATCTCAGCCGGATCAACAGGTTGATTAAGGAGCAGGCCTGGGCTATGGGCTACTCCCCGGAGGAAGTCGAATACGACGCCGAGGGAGTAGCCTGTTTTGGTTTGAGTAGTTGGATGGTGGACGCCGCTGACGGCGGCTTGGATGAGGCAGAAGACTGGGACTCCTGGGACGAGGAGGAGGAAATCTCGCTCACGGAGGAGGACGGTGATGCCTACCGGGACGACGTTCGGAAGTTATGGAATCTTCTCCAAGACAGGATCCAGTGTGCTAGCCATCCCGGTAGGTCCCCTAGCAAACAGGCAACCTCTGCTAGCTTACCTACTGAACTCCCTAGCAGGCAGGTTAGCTACCCTCTTGGTCAGGTTCAGGGTAGAAGTTTCCAAGGTAGGAATCCCCGTCTGACTAATAGCCCCGGTAGCACCGCTAGTCCCTGCCGAGTCCTAGATAGCTCCATTAGCCTTGTTAGCCCCACTAGCTCTCCTGATGTTAGCTCACCGAGGTCGCAGGCTAGCTCTCTTAGTTCCACTCACAGTAAGGTTCAGGGTAGGCAGTCTCAAAGGAAGACCCCCGTTTGACTGTGAGCACCCCAGCTAGCAAGGTGGCTACTTCAGCTAGCGTAGTGGCTACCTCGGTTAGCACAGTCCCTAGCTCTCAAGCTAGTTATTTCTCTGGCTTACAGACCAGCACTTTTAGCCCAGCTAGCTCTCAGGCTAGTTGGAAGAACTCCGCTAGCAGTCAGGCTAACGATATTGAGTACTCCAGCTTCCAGGCGGGTGGTTGCTTTAGCACTCAGGGTATGGGGTATAGCACTCCTTTCATGGCCCCCCGTCTGTCGGTTAACATGCCGGTTAGCATCCCTACTAGTGCCCATAGGCCTCCAGCCAGGCTCCCTAATGCTCCCTTTACAGCCCATATTAGGAACCCCATACCCAGAGTAGGGTCGGTTAGGGGTCTAGTGAGGAGCCCTGTGATCAGACCTCCTACAGAGAAGGACCTGGTGGTCCTCACCATTTCCAAGCTGGAGGGTTCGGCTCTGTCCTTCGCCCTGTCCTTGTGGGAGGCAGACCATCCTTACCTGGAGGATCACAAAAGCTTCACCCGCCTAATACATGACTCTTTAACAAATGGCCGCCTCGCCACCTTCACCGCCACCGCCAGAGCCTCTGGCAGCTGTCTGCCCACAGTCAGAGCCTCCGGCAGCAGCCTGTCCACCGCCAGTGCCTCAGGTAGCAGTCTGCCCACATCCAGAGCCTCCGGTAGCGCCCTGCCCACCGTCGGAGCCTCCGGCAGCAGTCTGCCCACCGCCAGAGCCTCCGGCAGCAGTCTGCTCACTGCCAGAGCTTCCAGCAGCAGTCTGCCCACCGCCAGAGCCTCCGGTAGCGGTCTGCCCACCACCAGAGCCTCCGGTAGCGGTCTGCCACCGCCAGAGCCTCCGGCAGTACTCTGTCCGCTGCCTGCAGTCTGCGGTCAGCCGCCGCTGACGTCCAGACCTCCGTCTCAGCTGCCGCTGACGTCTGGACCCCCATTGCTGATGTCCGGACCTCCGTCTCAGCCGCCGCTGACGTCCGGACCTCCATCTCGGCCCCCGCTGACATCCGGACCTCCGTCTCAGCCGCTGCTGACGTCCGGACCCCCGTCCGGACCCCTGTCGCTGACATCCGGATCCCTGTCCGGACCCGTCGCCATCGTCCGGACCCCCGTCGCTGACGCCGCTGTCCTCCGGACCCCCGTCGCTGACGTCCGGACCCCCGTCCGGACCCCCGTCGCCGTTCCTACAGTGGATCCTGCAGTGGAGCCGAAGGGGAGGAGGAATCAGGGCCTAAGGTTTGGCTCCAAGCCTAGGCCATGGATGGTTAGTGGGGACCGAAAGGTGTTTCTTCAACAGGCTCACCAGAAATGGAGGAATGGAGCCATGGGCAGGTGACGTTGTTTTCCATCATGTTGGATTTAGCTTGTGCAAACAAGGTGTCCAGAAGTTCTTCGTCCTCCCTTCGTCCTCCCATGCAAAACCGTAACTCTCTCCTCTAACTCAGCGACCCTCTGGCTCAGCAACTGGCAGGTGTTACATCTCGGAGTGAGCTAAGCCATGACAGACCGGTGGTTTTAGGCCTAAGGGATAGCAGCTAGCAGTATGTTTTAGCCCAGAGCCTGCTTCAGGTGAGTTAATACTTTAAAATATAAGTAAAATGTATGAACTACAAATGCAAGAAAGCAAGCGTAAAACAATAAAAAGTTGTAAACATGATGAAATAAATAAAACAGTACTATGTATGATGCACTCTTATATATTCAGTACTACTCCATAGGGGATTGCCTTTGACAGAATAAACTGATCATTGCATATGCTGAACCTCCCATCTCATTTGCACACTACCTCTGCCCGTTTGATATAGTGACTTAGTTTAACCCCATGGTGCCTTTGCACGCATTGATACGCACAGTATTTTATTTGTTGTTTTTTGTTAGCACAATATCCATTTACACAGTTATGCTCAAGTGTTAATTTAGTCATTTGTAGTTGCCTTGCCACTTTATATGCAAAAGTCTTATTTAGACTTTTGTTGCAATAATTGTACATATACATTCTGATTGTATTTTTTTAAATTTTGTGTTCCCTGTGTATTTCATGTGTATTTTATTTAATTAATGTGTAACTTTGTGTCATCTTGCACCCTTTTACCTTTTATCTTGGCCATGTTTCCTTTTCAAATGAGAAATTGTTCGCAATGTGTCCACCTGGTTAAATAAAAAAATAAAAACACATGTAGTGGTACTGGAATGAGTTAGAGCAGGGCTACCCAACCCTGTTCCTGGAGATCTACCGTCCTGTAGGTGTTAACTTCAACCCTAATTTAGCACACATGATTCTAATAATAAGCTAAGTGGAAAGCTAAAATATGTTGCCCACAACGAGGGTTGGAGAGAACCTACAGGGCGGTAGATCTCCAGGATCAGGGTTGGGCAGCTCTGAGTTAGAGGATGGCTAGATTTGGTCTGCATTGTGAAGACATAATTAAATATAATAACAATAAAAAAATGTTTAACTCCTGTAGGTTGTTGTCAATAAAGCAACCGAATGAGGGTTGAATTCTTATTTATTAACTTCGACAGCCAAACTCATTAAGTGTCTGCGTGTCTCAATGTTCTACTGAACATGCACCTGAAAACCCCCGTGGCTCTCGCGAGAGCAACTCATAGTAAGGTAACACTGTATGGTCAAAACAGATAGACAGTACCACTATCTACATCCCCCTTCTTTAGCTGTGGCTCCTTAACATAAAGAAACATTGTATCACATACTTCTGCACTAACAGCAGTTTTATAATTGGAACACAAATGTGATCTGGTTTACATCAAATCAACTCTGCAAATGTCCCACAACTAAATGCATTGTTATAGAATGAAACATTATATAGATCTCAAGGAGCAATGTCTTTCTAACATTTTGGGTTCAACAGACCTGAGTAGTTAGTTCAGTTCATGTATACAAATATTCATGTATTTGGCCTAGAGACCCTGCCAGACCTAGTCTGATACATGGAAGTGGCGGCTTGAACTGGGTTTCTGAACTGTGGATGCACATGTTGCTGGGATACACTGGTGGTAGGCTTTTCTGGGCTTAGTTGTATGTTACAATACTCTGGTGGTGTTTGTGTAGTTGTTCCAGTCTCTTGTAATTTGTCCATGTCTGCGTTGGGTGTGTGTACTCCTGTGTTTAATTCTTCAGTGTATGTGGTGCACATTGAAGTCTGTGGCTCCATCACTGGCAGGATGTGGCGTCGGTTACGCCTGTATTCCTTCCCTTCAGAGTCCACCACATATGAGCAGGGCTCATCACACATCCGCTTCACAATTCCCACTTTGTCATGTCCTCTTTTTGTTTGAAGTCTCACCACCTGATTTGGTGCCACAGGGCGAAGTGGTTTGCTGGTCTTGTCGTAGTAGTGTTTTTGTGTCTGCCGCTTCTTTGTTAATTGTGACTTGATGCTGGTTGGGGTTTTAGCAACTGGTTTCAGCAGCTGTTTACAGACGGGCAGAATATTTCGAGTACGACGGGACAACAGCTTTTGTGCAGGTGAACCAAGAATGTTGTCTCGGGGCGTGTTACGGATGCTTAGGAGATTTAGGTAGAAATCTGTCCCATCTCTCTCTGTGGTCTCCAACAGGTTTTTTGCACTCCTTACAGCCCTCTCACTGAGGCCATTGGACTGTGGATATTCAGGACTACTTGTCACGTGCTGGAAATCCCAGGATCGGGCAAAGTCATGGAAGGCCTGGCTAGAATACTGGGTGCCATTGTCCGAGTACAACTTCTGTGGTATGCCGTGGACAGAGAAGTGATGCTTTAGCTTGTTGATAACTGTCAATGATGACAGGTTGCTGAGCTGGTCCATCTCAAACTACCCAGAATATGAATCAACCAGTACCAGGTAGTGGTGATTTTTCCATTCGAATATGTCTGTGGCGACAAGAGACCAGGGCAGGTCTGGGACTGTGTGCAGTTTTAACGGCTCTTTTTGCTGGTGGGGCCTCAGGCTGTTACAGACGCTGCATGCCATAATGACATCCTGAATGTCCTCATTTATTGATGGCCAGAAAACACTTTACCTCGCCCTTCTCTTTGTGGATTCAACTCCTGGGTGTCCCATGTGTAACACCTTCAAATATTCAGAGCGCAGGGCGGTGGGCACAACTGCCCTGTTTCCTTTCATGTAGACCCCGTCATCGACGGTAAGTTCATCACGGAAAGTGAAGAAGGGTCTCACTTATGTAGGTACGCTGCTAGGACGTCTCGGCCATCCTCGTTGAATAAAAGGGGTGAGTTTCTGCAGCACTGTGTCTGCAGCAGTGCATTGACAGAGTTCATCGAGCCGCCGTGGTGATATCAATTGAAGTGTCATCACCTCAAACTCTGGCCGTTCTGGCCTGTGGGGGCTGACATTGCATCTTGGTGCACGGGAAAGGGTGTCGGCCAGGTAGAGGTGCTTTCCTTTTTTGTAAGTGAGGGTCAGGTTGAATTTTTGTAACTGTAGCATCATGCGTTGCAGACGCGCTGGGATGGTGTGAAATGGTTTGTTGTGAATGGTGACCAAGGGCTGGTGGTCGGTCTCAATTGTGACCGGCTTGCCGTATATATAGTCATAGAACTTGTAACAGGCGAAGACCACTGCTAAAAGTTCTTTTTCTATTTGCGCATATCTCGTTTCCGTCTGGGTCAGTGTGCGAGATGCGTAAGCCACCGGATTCCCCTCTTGGAGACAGGCAGCCCCTAAACCATATTGTGAAGCATCGCAGGTGAGTGTCACTGGCTGCCTCACATCATAGTAGTGGAGTACAGGTGGGCTGCTGATGCTGGTTTTTAGCTTGTTGAAAGCATTCTGTTGGTGCTCCGCCCAATTCCACACCCCCTCCTTGTTGAGCAGCTGACGTAGTGGTGTGGTGAGTTCACTCAGGTTTGGAATGAATTTACCCAAGCAGTTTACCATCCCTAAAAAACGCTGGAGAGCGGGCTTGTCCTCTAGGGGTGGTATTTCACTGATTGCTTTTATTTTTTAGGGTCTGCTTTTAGTCCTTTGTCAGTGAATGTGTGCCTAACGTAGCTCACCTCATTGAGTCCAAACTTGCATTTGCTTGGATTCAGTCTTAGTTTTACCTGTCTGGCACGATCCAGTACCATTTTCAGGTTTCTTTCATGCTCATCGGGATCTTTACCACCGATGATGATGTCGTCCACAATTATTGCACATGGATATCCTGTGAAGATTTGTTCCATGGTTCTTTGGAACACTTCTGAGGCTGTACTAATTCCAAACGGCATCTTTAGGAACTTAAATCGGCCGTACGGAGTCGTGAATGTTGTGCGGAGAGATGAGGCCTCATCTAGTCTGACTTGCCAGAAGGAGCTTTTGGCATCAAGGACGGAAAAGATAGTGGCCCCTGACATCTGAGCGGCAACCTCCTCCACTGTGCGCATGGGATGGTGGGGTCGCATGAGGGCCTTGTTCAGG
>JACXGM010008300.1:0-29163 GCA_016801145.1 Umbra pygmaea
TTATGGGTTCATGTCTCTGAAGGTGTTCTAAAGGGTTTATGGGTTAATGCCTTTGAAGGTTGTCTAAAGGGTTTATATGTTCAGATCTCTGAAGGTGGTCTAAGAGGTTTATGGGTTCATATCTCTGAAGGTGGTCTAAAGGGTCTATGGGTTAATGTCTCTTAAAGTGGTCTAAAGGGTTAATAGGTTTATGTCTCTGAAGGTGGTCTAAAGAGATTATGGGTTAATGTCTCTGAAGGTGTTCTAAATGGTTTATGGGTTCATATCTCTGAAGGTGGTCTAAAGGGTTTATGGGTTTATGTATCAGAAGGTGGTCTAAAGGGTTTATGGGTTTATGTCTCTGAAGGTGGTCTAAAAGGTTTATGGGTTCATGTCTCTGAATGTGGTCTATAGGGTTTATGGGTTCATGTCTCTGAAGGTGGTCTAAGATGTTTATGGGTTAATGTCTCTGAAGGTGTTCTTAAGGGTTTATGGGTTCATGTCTCTGAAGGTGGTGTAAGATGTTTATGGGTTAATGTCTTTGAAGCTGGTCTAAAGGGTTTATTGGTTACTGTCTCTGAATGTGGTCTAAGAGGATTATGGGTTCAAGTCTCCGAAGGCAGTCTAAGATTGTAATGGGTTAATGTCTCTGAATGTGGTCTATAGGGTTTATGGGTTCATGTCTCTGAAGGTGGTCTAAGATGTTTATGGGTTCATGTCTCTGAAGGTGGTCTAAGGGGTTTATAAATTAATGGGCTGGAGTGGGTGACAGGATGCTTCAGAGGATGTTAATGCTATGAGTTCGTTTAGTTCAAGTCAACCTATAATATATATTGACTTCCAGAAAAATATAACCAAAAGGAAAAGCACAAAATTAGTGCTTCCTGAGTTTATTCCACACAACTACAACTTCCAAGGTGCCCCTTCCTTCATCTCAATAGATTGGGAGTGGCGTCCTGCTTTGGGGAAATTAGAAAAATAACTTTCACTTCGTCAGTGTCAGGTTCAACTAAAATGAGCTCTGATGGTTAAGAGATATGTGTCGGTAAGGCAGGCAAAAGTGAGGGTGAGAGATGGAGAAGAGGAAAGATAGAAAGGCACGCTTCTACAGTCAAATGTGATGGGAGGTCTGATAGAGATGAAAGAGAGATGCAGGGCTGCGATGGTAACTGAGGTTGATGGGGCGAGCTGCACGGTTGATGAGTCTCTCTTTAAAGAGAAAGAGCTTTCTGTACCTCTAACCGACTGGCTTAACTCTGTAATAGGATAGATAGTAATGAATACATCAGTGACATCACACTGGGCTCCTGAATTAAGGGATCGTGTGGAGATCGATGAGAGAGGCATTCAGGAATCATTAACACTGATTCAGTCTCCAGCCTGGCAGCATTGACATGATTATGAAAGCCAGAAAGAGGAACGGACCGACACAGAGGGAATGTGCAGCTCATTGATATGGTCCGGTGCTGAACCAACCAGAAAGTAAACTCTTTGTTTCAAGAGCAGGAAGAACGGGTCAGCAACTTCCGTACTGTGGCAAGTCTCTCTTCTGTTTTACTCTACTCACCACAGACAGGCCAGTCAATGAAAAGAGCGCTCAATTGGAATTAAAGAGGGACACCAATAGAAACCATCAGAATCAATCTTCCATTTAGCTTCTAATAAGTTTAACATGTCAAAGTCCATCCAGCCATTACCAGACTGACTGACTGACCCTAAATACATAATCCACTTAGCCTGTTGACCTTCTCTGACAAGCATGGGCTTCCATAAACAGAATAACCATAACCTCTATGTTAACATCTAGAAATTCAGTGTCCTGACTGACTGTTGTACATAATCTTGTAGGATTTGTGGATATTTTGTTGAATGCATTCTTGCTTACACTCTCAAAATATTACCGTACCAGTTTCACTGACTGCCACACAACCCCAATTCATAATGGAGCCTCCCCCGTGGTTTATAGTTGTCAATGTGTTATTTTCTGGAAACAATTCACCCTTTTGTTTACAAATGTACCTTCTTTGTTTTGTGACCTTTTCATTTCATCAGCCCAAAGCACAAAGGTTTTTTTGCATACATACTGTATATGCTTTGAGTTGAAGGTTTAATTTTCATTTCTTGAAAATGTTTCTGACAATAAAAATGGTCAACTAGAAACGCTAAGAGAGCTTTTTAGAGCATTCTCCTGATTTGTAAACATCTGCTTAGAGGAACACATGGTTGTTGAAACTAATTACAACAACCATCATTGTCTGCCAAATTAGTAGGTACAGTATGGAGCAGCCCTAAATATTATGAATCATGTTTTGAGGGATCTACATTGTAAAACCCAATTACATGAAATATGAACGTACGTAAACGTACCGTATGAGAGGGGCAATTATGTGAAATAGGAGAATTTGAAGAACAGTAATCGAACATTACATTAGTCAGTGTTAAATTGCATTTTTGCTAGAGCAGTGGTCGATGGTAGATGGGCGTAACAGACTGTCACTCTGGTGCTCGCGAATTCACATATAGATGGAAACATTGTTTTTTTCTTCTTCATTTGGCGCAATACACGTGTTTCTCTAGACAGGCCAATGTCATTTTTTATGTTATATTAACCTTAATCTTAATCTCAGTGTAACAGGTGTCCCAGAGTGGGACACCTGTTCCATGGAACTGTGGAAAGGACACGGGATTTGAGATGGACTTCATATGTATGTGAAGCTATATTTCTGTTTTGATTAAATGCTGTTGGTTATGCTATGAAGTGTGGCACCAGCCCTTGTTCACCCAGAGCATCAGTCTGGTCTCTCTGAGTTAAGCTAATTAGTAATGGCTTTCAGCCGGTGGCCCATTGGGCTAGCTCTGAGTGAGGAAGGGACTGGTGCGATTCATTGATGTATATGTCACGGTGGGTTATTCACGTTGTGGCTTCGTATTGTTATCCTTCCTGCCAAGGTACTGTGATTGCATACTTTTCGTTAGTGTTCGGTTTATTCTGGATATATCTGTCAATCGTTTATAGTTGTCCAGCGTCTGTGTCGCTGTAAAGAACACAAGGTTTAGTTTAGGTACGTTGTCGTGATATTGCTGTGTAACAGAACACCCTGTATGCTATCCTGTGCCATTCTCGGCGCCACTCCAATAAATACGAGGATGTTTTACTCCACATCTGTCTCAGACCTCTCTCCCTCAACCCATCCTACACATCGTGACACTCAGTAACGTCATGCCTAGCTTTAACGGTTAGTAACGTCATGCCCTACCTTTACCCTGACTTCGCATGAATCCGCCACTACAAAACTTGAAGGTGCAACATAATAGAATGACGAATATAGCTTAATAGTACAATGTGCAGCTGAAATGTAAAAAACTGGAAATATGCTGGAATATAACATTATTCATGTTTCAGTTTAGTTCCCTGAGAATGTAATAGAGGATAATTTCTGAGATGTGCAGCTAGTGGAGTCAGTTCAGAGAACTACTTAAACACTGGACCAATGAAACGAGTCAATCAACCTTTCTGGGTTTTAGTAATAATTTCAAGAGGAAATTTAGATCCCAAGAGGGGGAAAATGGTTGTATATATTTTTTGTTTACTATTTTGAATCTATAATGAATGCGAATGCATCGTAATCCTGGATTACATGTTCTAGAAAGATTCCATGTTTCACTTACCATAAGGGCAGGTCAACTTATGCTCAAAGAAGATTCATTATCTTTTCCAGGGGTGCTCAAACTGTTTAATACAACTATGTGTTAAGTTTGTATATTTAATTTGATAGGAAAACAGTGAAATGCAATGCATTTGCTCGTCAAAATTAAAATATCATTAGAAAAATGTATTTCCACTGGTAAAAGTGTGTTTAAAATAACTGCACCACTGAACACACAAACAGTGGAATCCCATTCAGGGCATGTACATCTTTTAATTATCAGTTTAATAACTATTTTTTGTAATATTGAACTCCATATTCTCAGCACTGAATCTTTAAAGAATGTTTTATTTATGAGGCTAATATAATATCTCACCAGGTTTTCAAAGGTATTGTTAATCTACTCTATGCCTATAAAACAAATTTGTAAAGAAGTGTTTAGTTCTTAAGTATGGTGGTTTAATACCTTTCAAGTCCAGCATCCAAACAAATCATTTTATGGATTCTGTTTAATCAGTGTTAAGTGAAGCTGTTTTTGCCTGCATTCCTTTCTGCAACTCCATTTGTGTTTTTGCAGGAAAGACAGATTGGTATTCAAATCTGAGTGAAATATAAAGGCTGACCACATGAAACACAGTCACAATGCTGTCTTAAAGCTTTCAATTGCATGGAATAAAAACATACCGTAGTCATATTAGCTTTATAAATCACATTTAAGTAATCTTATGAGAAAATACAAAAATGATTCAAATATATCTCTTAGATGTAACTTTTCAGCAGTGTTTGAGCTGCTTACTACAATTGAGATAACAAGGCCTACAAGTCTGGACATGATATTAAGCAAGCCCAGTGTTAAACATTGTGAGTGCATCCACCAGTCCAGATAAAACCCAAAGTGACAGCTCATGTAATGAAATGCACACTTTAATCATTAATAAAGATCACTTTAGGGGTCTGGCTAATTAATAAAAGATGTGCTTGTTTTAACCCCCTCTGGCTTCTCCAAGCCCCGACCCATCAGCCTAACAGAAGAGCTCTGGTATTCCCAGTGGCACTGCTGTCTGCTGGGTATATTGTCTGTCTGGGGCTAGTAGCGCTTACCATGCGGCACCGCGCTGGGGAACTGGGGAACGGGGAAGGCGAGGGGGGGCAGAGGCAAGAATGGACGGGGGCCTCTGTCTGTCATATGAGCTAATGATTGTCAGCTGGCATCTGCTCGCAGTGTACACAAGCAGCTCATTACAGGGCACTCTGCTGTCACCCACATGACATGGACTGGGAGGGAGGGAGGGAGGGAGGGAGGGAGAAAAGAAAAGAGGAGATGCAATAGAGAAAGATGGATGCTGTTCATATTCTTTTTTCATTAGATGGTTCTTGTTTTCTTTAATGGTTCTCAATCTGCTTATTAGTGCTATCACTGGTCATGTTATTGATGTTGTTGTTTTGGTTTTCATAATTCATTTTTGCAATGTACAGTAGGTCTATTTACTGCTATAGGGCCCATTGCCAACGATAATGACCAATATATTAGATTACCAAATGTAAATCAAAACATGCTAAATTCACATTCAAAGCTGACTTTAATGGTAACCAACCAAAACTAGTCAGTGATTAACATTTTTAATAGACTCGTTTTTGGTGTCCGGTGCTGCTGAGTGGTTGATATTTCACTGGATGTGGAGTACAGAATTTAAACAAGCTATCTGGTTTTAGAATAATTCACAGTACAAGTCAGCAACATACACTATATGCTTTTGGGTTTCTATCCTAGCCTTATAGCACCCAAGTAAAAAAAAGTATATTTAAATGATGCTCCAGTATTATACTTCTAGTATACT
Source organism: Umbra pygmaea (assembly GCA_016801145.1). Taxonomy (NCBI): domain Eukaryota; kingdom Metazoa; phylum Chordata; class Actinopteri; order Esociformes; family Umbridae; genus Umbra; species Umbra pygmaea. Next base: position 5,465 of record JACXGM010008300.1, read on the forward strand.
TATGTTTAACCATAAGTATGTATTTAATATATCGAAGTATATTTGAAGTATACTTTCAAAATATACATACCAAAATAATATATTAGAAGTATATTTAGGATAAATAAAATACATTTCAAGTACATTTAAATATATATTTTTTTACTTGGGATTATTTAAATGCTATACCTACTGTACTTCTAAGACATTCCATTTACTATGATATGTTATGTTACGCAATGCTACCAATGTAATAGTGGTCATACAGCAGACTATGTTACAAATATGCTGAATATACATTAGCATTCAAAGTTTTGGGCTCACCCAGGAATTTTCATGTATTTTGATAGAAATTGAAACCGTCACCAAGGTGGCATTAGATTGATAAAATATTATGGTCAAAACATGATTAATTACGGATGAGCTAAGACTTAATCATTAGGACACTGAAATAATGGCTGCTTTTCCATTGTATATGAATAATTAATTTCCAACAATGATACATATTTGCAACATTGGTAATGTCTTGGATATACAGTATACAGCTTTGAAAAAATTAGGAGACCACTGCAAAGTTATCTTAAGTTGAACACCTCTGGAATTTGATCAAGAGGGAGATGGATAGTGACAAGCCATCAAACAGACCAAGCTGGTTGAATTTATGTGCCAGGAGTGGTATAAAATCTCCCAACATCAATGTGAAAGATTGGTGGAGAGCATGACAAGATGTGTGAAAGTCAATTATTATTATTATTATTATTATTATTATTATTATTATTATTATTATTATTATTATTATTATTATTATTATTGTAATACAATTATTCAAATTCAACCAAATATTGATTTCTAAACTCTTTTTAAGTTAACACATTAGTATTGTGAATAAAATGAATATTAGTTTATTTTGTTTGCATTATTCGAGGTTTGACAACAATGCATCTTTTTTGTTATTTTTACCAGTGTCATTTTCCGCAAATAAATACTCTGAATGACAATATTTATATTTAGAATTAGGAAGAAGCTTTTAACAAAAATCTACATTTTACCCAAGACATTGTTGTTGAAGTGGTCTCTTAAGATTTTAAGAATGGTTTAAATATGTGTGACATTTTATGAATTTATGTATGATAAACGTATGATGAAATGTTATAGTATATGTAGTGGGGTATTGGAGGGATATATATAGTATAAGGCAGTTGTTGGTCTACTGAATGGCATTCCTCATACATCTACTCCTGTGTCCTGGCTGACCGTCTCTCCGCCTCTCTGACCTGTCTGCCCTCTCTCCTCTGGCCTCTGTCCCTCCCTGTCTAAAAGCCTGTCTCTCTCTCTCCTAGATTCAGTCTTTTTTCCTGTCTAATATTCTGTCTTTCTCTCTCTCTGTCTTACATTCTGTCCATCTCTCGATCTTCGATCTTGTGTCCTTCCCTGTCTGAGATCACTCGTCTCTTCCTGCCTAAGATGATCTCTCGATCTCTGTCTAAGATATTTTCTCTCTAAGATCCTGTCCCCTTCTTTGGTCAGACACTTTAAGTGACATTAATTATTCAAGCCTGACTGATAGAGGCTGTGGCTTAGTGGCTTTTAAGCTGTTGAAGGGAGCTGTGCGACGCTAAAACAGCTCCCCATGACAAATGAGCAGTAATGGAATTACACAGCACATTGCACCCAGTCTCAGTCATTATTATTCCCCTTCCTCTCAGACTAATGAACAATGGTACACAAATAACACAGAATAATTGGTTAAAGGTGGAAGGATGCATTTATAAACATAAGGGATGTGTACAATGTCCCGGGCATGTATAAACTGATTTTAAAACAGGATGGATATTCTGGTGTAATGGGGTAGGTTCATTAAGGTGGACAGGTGGGGTAAGAATAAACATTGACTGTCTGACAAGAAAATAGATTGAGTGACTTACATCTGAGTTTCACTGGACTTGTTTAATCAACTGAAAATCTCAGAAATTCTCCCCAATTACAGCCATGAACCAAAGACAATAAGTAAAGCAGCACGGTTTAGGTTTGTACAATAATAATAATAATATTAATAAAACAGATGGACAGATTTACTATTGTCCAAGGGAAGGCCACGGATTAAATGTTGATGCCAGTTTGAGGATGTGTACAAGAAAAGTGAGCTCCCGGGATATTTCATATTTGGCTAAAAAAGAAACAGACTCTGTGTTTGATAGTCAATTCATTTTTGGATTCTCTGTTGTGGGAATTATGTTTTCAACACATTGATCTCTGTCTGGCACACTGAAACTGGGATGTGTTCCCAGTCATTCATTTATCTCATATGAAGCTCTATGCCGTGGCACTAACGGCAATAGAGGCAAATGTATATATAGAAGTGATGGATATACTGTATCTGAAGTTAGTATTCAGCACATATTTTTGACAGTTTTGTGTTCTCTATATAATCTAAAATATGAGTAGTTATTCATAAAAATCGATAGAATGTACTCGAGCACTGTGCATAGATAAGGCAGGTATTTCTCTGGATCAGTTGCCTGCTGAAGGTTTGGATCCACAGATTTCCAGATTGTTAGTGAGTCATCGTGGCCTCACAGAGATGATAGAGAGAAACAGTGAGAAGGAAGGAGAGAAAGAAAGAGAAGACACATCATTACTGCAGCTCAACACAAACCCAGAAGCGGCCTGGGCTCTGGCAGATCCCAATCATAACGTTAAAATCAAACAGGCTGCTAGATTCCATTTTTACTGTGTGGTGCTTTTTTACTATGTCTCACCGAGGTTGACATAGCAGGGTAACTCGTTCTGGCTTGACTCTACTCCACACTCCTCTGAAGTTGACATACCGCCTGCACTGAAGACTCTTCTGATCTAACTTTTGGAACACAATGGGCTCTCAACTCAGTTCCAGCTGTATTAAAATATGAAGCTTTAAACTTAATATAGTGACATTGACTGGAAACAAAATATATATTTGACTTGATGAAAATACACAAATCAAAAATACATTATGGTAAGTAAAATAGCAGTGTTTTTAGAAGGATATGGTGCTCCAAATAAATACAATTTGTGTCAAAAAATATTAGTGTTGACACTTTGGAGGTTAACCTCACAATGCTTGTAACGTCCTCCCAAGGATGAACGGGTGCTAGGGTCAGGTTACATGGACCCTGTTGCCTCCTGCTGGACATTCAGAACATTACTCACATATATTCATATTGAATCTCGACCTATCTCTGTGCTCACACATCTGTCATCAATTATACCTTAGTTAGTCATACCCGTTTCCCATTCTCATGATTTCTCACCTCTAAATAGTTTCTGTCAATTCCATGTTGTGTGTGCATCATTGTTCGAACCGTCCTAGGAGACGAGTGTTGAAGTTGAAAATACTACGTAGAGAGCATTCTATTTCGTATTCCGCCTTTAAAAGCCACGGTTTTTGGGCGTTACTCTTACACAGTGTTTACCATTAGCCAAGTGTTGGCGTCTACTAATCGATCTACCGTGACTAAAAAGGTAGAACGAACATTCCACGTCTTGCATCATTGCCTTCAACACCTTGACTCATCACAATGCTAACATCGTTCGCTTCTTTATGTATAAATGTTCATGGCACAGTAACTAGTGGAATGTAGTAGCTTGGCTGATCTATGTGATATATGCTTGAATAAGTGCCTCGTAATCAATAGAACGGACCTGGTACTTTAACCTTTATCCACTATGCACTTACCACAAGTGTACATTCATTCCAAATGGCACTATTTTGGGTATACAATTTAGTGCACTACATTTGGATAAAGTAGTGTACTATTACAGGGAAAAGGGTGCTCTTGGGACAGTAAAGGCGATTCAACATAGACAGTGAATGTCTAAAAGTCAAAGTCCACTTTGTATGTGCAGCCAGTGGGCAGATGAACACCATAAAGGCAACGCTGATGGAGCACAAATAAATCAGGCTGTCAAAAATTCTTTGTGAGGTTTCATCATGTCATCAATCTTTTGATAGACTACAGACAAGCTTAAAGATCCCAGTTGTCTGGCTCCAGTACAATAGCCGGGGGAAGAAACAGTATGATTTCAACCCCCTTTGAAATTCATTTATTCAATGCAAGGCAGCCATGTGTTCCAATTACTCTGAATATGCTGCTGGATGTACAGCCCAAATGCCTGCCAGTTGAGTAGAGAGCCTTGGCGGAATGAATGGGTCAAGCTGACTGAACATGAATCAAACTTCCAGGGAGTGGTGGATGAAGGTGTTGGCAGTGAAGGGCCCTTTGGATGGGCCCGGGTTATTGATCGCTGAAGGGGAGATTTCATTATGCCAAACAATACCTAAAATAGTCTACATAATTGCAATATCAGTCAATGACAATCTGTCCCAACAGGATGAGCACAACAAACACTCTGGATAAATAACTAAGTTTTGTTGAAGAGATTCATGTCTGTGGTATAGCGAGGCGTGCCGTACGCTACATCCCCACAGAAGCACTCAGATTAATGAAAATAAGAGACGGTGTGAAAAGAGTGTAGCATTCTGCTACCTACAAGTTTCAGGTTCACTAACAGTTATAAGCAGTGTTGTATTCTGCCCTGCAGAGCTTAGAGTGCATCTGCACATGACTATTAGACTCCTACTATTAGTTCCTGTGTAATGAGTCCTTTATTATACTCTGTTCCTGTGTAATGACTCCTTTATTAGACTATGTTCCTGCGTAATGACTCCATTATTAGACTCTGTTCCTATGTAATTACTCCTTTATTAGACTCTGGTTCTGTGTAATGACTCCATTATTAGACTCTGTTCCTATGTAATGACTCCTTTATTATACTCTGTTCCTGTGTAATGACTCCTTTATTATACTCTGTTCCTGTGTAATGACTCGTTTATTAGACTCTGTTCCTAAGTAATGACGCCTTTATTATACTCTGTTCCTGTGTAATGACTCCATTATTATACTCTGTTCCTGTGTAATGACTGCTTTATTAGACTCTATTCCTGTGTAATGACTCCATTATTATACTCTATTCCTGTGTAATGACTCCATTACTATACTCTGTTCCTGTGTAATGACTCCATTATTATACTCTGTTCCTGTGTAATGACTGCTTTATTAGCTTTTGTCCCTCTGTGTCAATGTAGAGAATTTCGTATTGTTCAGTGTTATTGCAACATATTTTTATCAGCTGGCCCATAGAGTTAAGCAGATTATCCAGCTGTCTAGTATTTAACAATGCCCAGCAAATGACACAGCTGATATATTCATGTCTAATTAGAAGTGACAGTGAATTATCGTCTTTCATATGTAAGACTTTGTCAATTTTGTTGGAGTGTGCTACTACTGTTAATGACTAAAACATAATACATGTGTATGAGACAACATCATTGGTCCAAGGTAATTGCAGGATATGAAAATGCTTATGTATGAAATAATATAGTGTCTCATGTTTAACAATGACATTTATTTAAAGAACAATCTCATTAGCCATAATCTAATACCTAATCACATAAGGGTACATCTTATAACCACTGTATCGGATGATTACATGCTCTCTAATTTCAGACAGTAATGCAATGTCTTTCTTTCCTTGGATAAACCTGATCACAATGCTAACACAATTAGTCAGTGAAACCTCCCTTTCCTCATCTACATCCAAGTAACCCAACTCCCCTAATGCGGAGGGAACGGGGCATAGTTTAGCATATTAGCTACCTGGAGACATGAATGAGCGGGTTTAGTGTATATCTTGGCAGCCACAGCCACGGAAATGTTCAATAATGGCTTTTATGGGTGACGTACGTTTGTGACGGGGATGAAAAGAGGTCTGTGGCTCTCTTTAGAAAGGCGAGGTGGCAGCATGGTTAGGACATTAATATTTACAAGCCTCGCGGGGGTCAAGGCAGCCAGAATGTATTCAGCCTTCTTTAATAAAACATGCCATTGCCCCCCCCCCGTCCTCCTGCTCCTTCAGCCTGCCAGCTGATTTATTGTAGTGCTGCGTGTATTAATCTTGCCATTGTTTTTGTGTTTGTAGTTGGCGTGGAGAGAACAGAAGCCCTGCCAGTTTAATAGGACTGGTGAGTAAAAAGGTGACCCGTATGAGTGATGACGCATCCAGTAAGTGATGTAAGGCAGGGACTTTTCTACAAATTGTGTAATCCACTCTAGGTCTACATCAGAAGATAGATCTGTATGTTAGACTTATGGTAGGGCTGTTTGGTGGGTTAAAGCTAGATGGACAATAGTTGTACTATACTACTGATTTTTAACCTGGATTGATAATAAAACTATACAGTATATAGCCCTTATAATTTAGGGGAGGCCAGCATTAGACCACTAGGAGGATGAGCACAGTGCCCTAAACCAGTAGTTCCCAACCTTTTTCATTACACGGCACACTTGGGTGGGACCAAACATTTTTACACATTATACGCTTAATAATTATAACAAAAAATATTAAGGTTGTAGCTATGGATATTGCCTTTCTGAAACAGGATGAAGCTAGTAGCTGGTGATGAAAACACTGATGAAGTTTGTGAAATACAGCTCTGGAAAAAATTAGACCACTGCAAATATTTTGAAAGTTGCCCCCATTGAAAACCTCTGGAATGTGATCAAGAGGAAGATGGATGGTCACAAGCCATCAAACAAAGGTGAGCTTATTGAAAATCTTTGCCAGGAGTGGCAAATGTCACCCTGTCAATGTGAAATACTGATAGAAATACTGATAGAGACTATAACAAGATGCATGAAAGCCAGTTATTATTGTTATAAAATTATTATGGGTGTACATACCAGAGGTGGGAGCAAGTCATGGTTTTCAAGTCATTGTTTTTAAGTCATTGTTGTCAAGTCATTGTTTTCAAGTCACAAGTCACATTTGGCTGCAAAAATATCCCTGTAATTTTCATGTTGCCTTCAAAATAACGGCCTGCCGAGTGTCTATATTTTGTATTATGTAAGCTACATTTCAATAATACTTTACAAAGGTAATATTTTAAGGTGGAGCACACTGAAAAATGCTTAAATTAATGTAGAGAACATAATTGAATAAAAATAAATCCTATTTTGATGTTATTGTTGTTAACGTGCTTGTACTCATTATCTTTGTAGAGGGATTGTGTAATACATTTATCCACACTATATGCTCCATCCCCCACTATAATGTACAAGAGATACTTTTTGTGGAAAAACACTTTTGTAGAAACCTCACCACTGTCACTGATGAGCCTGCATGACATGAACAAAGGCATTAATTTGACATTCAAACCCATTGGAGGGGCTCTGGATGCCCATCTAGCCCCCTTTGGGTTTCCACGAAAGTGTTTTTCCACAAAAAGTATCTCCTGTACATTACATTGGTTTGATGTACTACACAATCCCTCTTATAATGAGCACAAGCAAATTAACAAGAATGACATCAAAATACGAATTTTTTATATTATTCAACGTTCTCTACACAGCTCTAACCATTTTTCAGTGTGCTCTACCCTACAATATTATTTAACCTATGTAAAGTATTATTAAAATAGAAAATGTTCCTCATTTATAATTTCGGCCACATAGATTTTACCTTTGAAAATTTAGCTTACATAATATAAACTAAAACTATAGACACTCTGCAGATCTTTATTTTTAAGTCAACATGAAAATTAGAAGTCTCATTTTTGCAGCCAAATGTGACTTGTGACTTGAAAACAATGACTTGGTCCCACCTCTGGTACATACTGGACAACCACTCACATTTGAAAAGTAGCACGCACTGCCGAAATGAAGCTACTATAGTTGGGATGTTTCTTAAAACCAGTCCTCTTCTGCTCACAAAACATGCAGACATCTTAACGCAAAATTTTGCATGGCAATTCAAACTTGCCAGACCAAAAAACATAACTTTATACAGTGGGTATAGAAAAGAATCACCCCCCTGTAAAATAATCACATTTTGTTGCTTTGCAGCATGAAATGAAGACAGACACAGTTTTTGTTTCATTCAGCTATATTTCACTCAGTGCAACTTCTAACATTTCACTCAGTGACATGAAGTTTCACTCAGTGCAACTTCTAACATCCAAGTGAAAGATATAACACCAACATGTCAGAAAAAAATATATAAATAAAAAAAATAATCACTGACTGAGTTGGAAAACGGATCACCCCCTTGTTTCAGTATTTTGTTGAACCACCTTTTGCTTTAATTACAGCCTTTAGTCTGTTGGGATATGTCTCTACTAACTTTGCACATCCAGACATTGCAATATTTGACCACTCTTCTTTGCAGAACAGCTCAAGATCAGTTAAATTTGATGGTGACCGTTTGTGGACTGCCGTCTTCAAGTCATTCCACAGATTTTCAATGGGGTTTAAGTCTGGGCTCTGACTAGGCCATGCAAGGACATTCACATTTTTCTCCTTCAACCACTGTGTGGTCAGTTTTGCTGTGTGCTTTGGGTCATGTTCATGTTGGAAGGTAAATCTTCTTCCCATTGACAACTTTCTGGCAGAGAGTAGCAGGTTTTCTTCAAGAGTTTGACAGTATTTTGCCCCATCCGTTTTTCCTTCTATCCTGACAAGTGCTCCAGTCCCTGCTGCAGAGAAACAACCCCATAACATGATATAACCACCTCCATGCTTTAATGTAGGAATGGTGTTATTTAGATGGTGAGCTGTATTGGATTTTCACCAGACATATCGCTTGGCGTTGAGGCCATACAATTCCATTTTAGTCTCATCAAACCATAACAACTTTTTCCACGTGGCCTTAGAATCATCAAGGTGGGTTTTGGCAAAGCTCAGACTGCATGTGGCCTTTCTTGAGGAGTGGCTTTTTTCTTGCAACCCTCCCATACAAGCGACATTTGTGGAAAATTTGTGATATTGTTGTCACATGCACACACTAACCACTCTGTCATGAATTCCTGCAACTGCTTCAGAGTTGCTGTAGGCCTCTTGGTAGCTTCTCTGACCAGTTTCCTCCTGGCACTTTGATCCAGTTTGGAGTGACGTCCTGACCCAGGGAGGGTCTGTGTTGTACCAAATACCTTCCACTTCTTAATGATGGACTTTACTGTGCTTCTAGGCACTGATAAAGCCTTTGAATTTTTTTGTATCCATCTCCTGACTTGTGTCTGTCCACAACTTTATCCCGTAAATACTTTGACAATGCCTTGCCACCCATAGTTGATTGATGTCTTCAGTTGCACTACCAAGGACTGAAATGCTTCAGGAAAAGCTTGTTTCATGCTGAGCTAATCAAAATGACCACAGATGATCACAGTTGAAAGTCAACTGGCTTTGTGTACTATTGAGAAGGTGATTAATTACACCTGGTTGGGTTTACAAGTGATTTTTAGGAGGGGGCTTATTCTTTTTCCAACTCAGTGATTCTGTTTTTTCAATTTGTAATTTATTTTTTCTGACAAGTTGGTATTATATATTTTTCATTTGGATGGTATGAGTTGTACATACAATTGTAACTGTCCATTTTTATTTCAGGCTGCAGAGCAAAAAATGTGATTATTTTACAGGGGGGTGATTCTTTTCTATACCCACTGTATGCTATTGATCGTGGATGCCTCTGGTCAACACATGACTATCTTTCACTTATATATATATATATTTCTCTGGTTTCCAAACATAATTCATTAAACACCAAAAGATAGATGTTTGAATTAAAAATGTGAGCATTACAGTGATTATACAAACTGAAAATGTCCTACCTTTATACACAATCCCTTGCCTCCCATTCTCCCTGGTTTGTCAAAACTATACTTACTGAACAATTGTGTACTGTACATGTAGGCTACTGTACATGTAGGCTGTAAAACAAATATGATTTTGGTCATGGTTTACCAACTAGCCTACTTAAAACGTGTGTGAATTCATGGCAGAAATTAAATAGTTTTATATGGGATGGTGCTTGACATGTCATATCATTCCCAATTTTTCTGAATACGTTGCCTGATAAACTTGTCAGCAATAGGCATAATACCAAATATACAGTTATCAAAAAGGCTAGCTAGAAAGGATGGTTTACACAAGTTAATTTTGTAAACTAATTGATATAGCATATACCTCCACTGAACTGCTTGGATACTTATCTATAGGGAATACACATAGGTAAATGAGGGGAAAAGGTGAAACCAATCGCTTTGACCACTGGAAGAAAACAAGTTTATAAAAATGCTTATATTTCCGTATACTTGGGACGACACTACTGCTCTTGGTGAGTGGGGTTTCACAATATGAAATGCATGGCTAAAGCGATTGGATGACTTAACAGAGATTTTAGTGAATAATTTGTTCACACATTTCCTCCAATACGATTCATTTTCTTAATTTTGTAGCAAGTAATGAATGTGTTTTGGAAAAGTAAATAAGTACAAGTATCAATTTGTGTAATAAAATGTAGTGAAGTAAAAATCCAAAGCTGGCAGACAGATACACAGAAAAGAAAAAATAAAGTACAGATACAAAGAAAATAATTAAGTACCGTAACAAAGTATTAAAGTATTAATACTTTGTTACTTTACACCAATGTAGAACATCTCTGCTCTATTGGGACCTGTGGTCACAGCCCAGCACCATGCAGCTTGATTAGCATTGGCAGGTCATTGGCACCCCGTTCTCTTCACAGATGAGAGCAAGTTTAGACTGAGCATATGTGACAGACTTGAAAGAGTCTGGAGACACCAAGGGGATGTTGCCTGCAACATCATCCAGCATGACTGGTTTGGCGGTGGGGCAGTGATGGTCTGGGGAGGCATAACCTTGGAGGGTCGCAAAGACATCCATGTGCTAGCCAACAGTACCCTGACTGCTGTTAAGTTCCAGGATTAAATCCTCAGACCCATTGTCAGAACTTACGCTGGTGCAGTGGGCCCTGGGTTCCTCCTGGTGCAGGACAATGCCCAGCCTCATGTAGCCAGAGTGTGTAGGCAGGTACTGGATGATGAAGGCATTAATCTCATTGACTGGCCCTCACATTCCCCAGACCTGAATCCAATTGTGAACCTCTGGGAAGTTATGTATCGGTACGTCTAACTCTGCCAAGTAGCACCACAGACTGTCCAGGAGCTCACTGATGCCCGGATCCAGGTCTGGGATGAGATCCCCCAGGACACCATCTGCCATCTCATCAGGAGCATGCTCAAAATTTTTGGGAGTGCATACAGGCCAGTGGTGTCCATAAACACTACTGAGTCACATTATGAGTTGCCATGATGAAATTCGAGCAAGTTTACTAGCCCTGCATAGGACGGTGATTTAGTTTTCCATTGACCGTTGTTAGTTAGTTTTGTTTCCAACAAATTACACAATGTACAGTAAAGATTTTGATCTTTAAAATATATCATTCATTGAGACCCGAGTATTCCCTTAATTTTTTTGAGCAGTGTATATACATATATATAGTGCACACTTTGTCATTTTTGTTGTTCCATGTTGATGGTTCCCTTTTATTTTTACAAAATAACTACATTCAAAACATTTTAAATTGTTTATTAAAAAAACACGCATTGTCATCATCTCATTGTGTTTTGACCTAGAGTTTTGGAACCAATGTATAAAACATCCTATCAGTGAGGCTAACATTTTTCTTAGTGACATTCCATGTGATTTGCCCCTGTGACAACATGCCCAGGTCTCCCCTACACATTCTTTGCAGAGATTGCTTTGTGTTTGCATCAGTAAATTTCAACATCCAAAAATATTTTCTTAAAGATTGTTAATATTATTTGTTAATTGGAAATATCAAATATGTTGCTACATTTATCACTAATTATGTTCATATAACTAAAATATTTTCAATATATACATTTACATTACTTATTTTTTTCCCAATTGTTAAAGAACTTGAAGCAGTCATGACAGAATAGTATACTGTATATAATAACAAGAGAAAGACAGAAGCCAGGAGGTAGAGAAAAGGAGATAGCTTTACTATAAAGAAGGCATCTGTAGCAGAGGTTGCAACATGTCATCATACACGCATACAGGGTGAATATATTAATATGCCATTTTTCTGTTGATTAGATTTAGGCCTACCATACAAAAGCTGTTATTTGTTGCGTGTAGAAGCAAGACTGACAAGCTGCTTTGATACACACTGTAAAAGTGAAATGCAGACATGAATATTACTAAAATGATTCCATATAACAAGAATATGAACAATACAGTAATAACAATCCAAGCTCAAATTGTATAATAGTTATGTGCCTCGTACGGATAAAATCACAGTTTTGCACAAAACTGTGAAAATGCACATAGATACTTGACTTTTTCTTTTTGTAACCCTTTGATAGTTGGATAGTGATTTGCTCTGGTAGAGGAGGAGTGGTCTCTTTTGATGGACACATTACAAACGGAATGACAAGACACACTACTCCTTATGCACCTCAAATCAACACACACAACAAATAAAAATATATAACAAAGCACTGTATCAGCAGGTATGCATAATTCTCTTTTCATTGTTTTCCAGCCCATTCTCTAGTCCCCCCTTTAAGGTTCTACTTGAGAAGAAAGGCTGTTAGTGGAAAGGTCTGGAACCACAGCCAGACCCAAATCAACAGTGAGTTCAAGGCTAAAGTTTGTAACTAGAAATTCTAAATCAGTCATGAAACATTCCATGACTCAGCAGTCTTTAGGGCTGTAGGTTTGTGAGGACCAGGAGTTCACAGAGCGCCTTCTAATATTGCGGAGAGTATTGTTAAGCAACAGGAAGTGACCTGTATTGTGTCTTTGACAGCCGTCATGTCCTCCTGTGTTATCATGCCTTTACAGTGTTCAGGTGTCTTTGCATGGCAGGCTACTGTAGTCACTACCCAGAGGTCATTGTGAATTTTACCACAAAGCAACACCGCAAAAAACAAATGGGTTAAAAGGTGCCATTACTTGGGGAAAGGAAAGCCTATAAAAGGACCAGTTCACCCATCATAATCTCTTTGATGATAATGAGACATTTTTTTTTAAAGGAGTGAAGCACAGGACCAAATATATTCCTTTCAGAATGGCCACCGTTCACTGGGCTGTCACCAGGAGGGGCGGAGCAGCAGGGATGTTGTTTTGAAAAGCATGATGGGAAAATTTGCATTTGCAGCAATGAGAAATTCCGGGTTTGGCTTAATACAAAAACGAAACACATAAGGAAAAATAGGCTACTTGTTGCTCCATCAAATGCTTTTTTCTCCATATCCATTGAAGAGGTGTCCACAGAATGCTACAGATATACATTTCATGATAACATTTATTTACACCATGAACAAGATGAGTACTGTAAAACCTGTTCCAAAACATAGTGTTGTTCTGAACCTTTTCTTTGAATAAGCGATTATCAGAAACGTGGCTGACCAACAGACACCGGACAACATTTTTGAATCATTTTGAAGTGTCAATCATCAAAGTCCCCATTATAAAGGTGCACAACCATACTTAGAATACACCAGGTAAATTTGCTTGGTAGATACAGGTTTGTGATTCTTTTACTTATAAAGCAGTTTTTCTGATAAATATTTACAAAGATACACATTGTTTCAGGATCTACGTTTACATACCGTAATTGTATGTCAAATAAGTAAGCAATGTTAAATTTCTGGGTTATGCGAAAGTTTATATTAAATAAATTCTAATAACAACATGGAATATAACAGTAATACAACATTAAATACTCAACATGAAGATCAGTACAATGATTAGATTAACATAGTCTTTTTAATGGTGACAGTCATGTTAATGAAAATACCCATGGCCACAAAATGTGTCAAACAGCACATTTTCTTGTTCTAATCTACAATTAAATATTAAGTCATTTATGGTGGCTTTTAGTTGGTTCTGATGTGAAAAAACCAAGTCAATTATTTGATATTCAATTGATGAATATTCAACAATAATTTATTTACTAATATATTAAGACTATCAACATAATGTAATAAATTAAAATTCTTAAATATCTGAAAATACAATTTGACCTCCATTAGCTAATTGTAATTTGTTAGCTGAGATCTATTTAATTTAGGGTGTAAGACATTTATTATGCAGTTATAATAAGTTGTAAATGTGGGTGTTAAGCTTTTGACATTCAGGAGTTTAAACATCAAGGAAAACCCATAAATGAGTACTATTATTGAAAGAAAGAAATGGTAAAATGTTCGCCCCTGTATCAGTTACAACTTCACATTTGCTTGATAGTTGCATGTTGTCAATTATGAATAAGTTTAGGAAAACATAATGATCTTCTGATTCACCCTGGCTCTGAGGATCAATAAAAAAATCCAATATAAGAGGTGCTTAAGAATCAATGACATGATAAACAGGAAGTAAACCGGAAATGGGACACCTTCCCGAAACACCAGTTACCCTGAAGATGTAGACATACGACCAAGACACAAGTCATGGCTGATCAGTCCCTAAACTCTACATCAACCAGTGGAAGCTGCCAAAATCATTGCACATATTGCTAAATGTCTGCTTCTCCCACCAGTAAAAAAAAACACTCAATAGGGATTGATTACTTCTGTGGAAATATCCTGAGTGAACTTGAATAACAGATGTTTACATAGGCCAGTTGGACAACAAGCAGTCCGTCTTTGAGATTCTCCTTAAATGGAGTTAATGTCAATTTCAAAACAACTGGTTAGAAATAAATGTATTTCATTAGTGTATAGCAAGAGGAATTGTAGCCAGAATGTTTCATACCATAATATTCTTTTTGCTGAAGTTGTTTGCTGTTCTGTTTGTTTTTAAGTATTTAAAAATAGAAGCCTGCATCACGACATAGAATCGTGTGCTGGAGTCAGCTCTGAATAAATCATATCTAAAACAAAATAATACATTTGCTGAGCCTTTACATCTTTATTGCTATTAGTTAGTCAAGATAAAGTCTTCATATTTGATTGGCAGATTCAGGATATTGCCACAGAAGTCATCAACCACAGCTGTGTCTATTAGAATACAGTCTGAGTGGACATTTATGAAATGTTGCAATGTATTGAGTCCTATAGTTCTCTCTGTACTCCCCATTGATTTTAATATACTTCCTATTGTCAGTAATTTGTTTGTTATCAAGAAAAGCACACCTTCTCTCCAAGATACTTCTCATTTTTCTCTTGCACTAATTTACTACCATGCTTTAAAATAAATTTTTGTCATTTATAACTGACATAGCCAAGGCTTGTAGTATAAAACAGCTTGAAGCAGAAAAGGCATTTCTATAGCGAGTGCCATTTTGAATATCTTCATTCAACTTTAGGGAGGTGAAACAGAAGTTGATTTAACACAGCTAGAAGAGGAACAATAGCATTTCAATAAGAAAGTTATTCTTTAAATCTGTGAGAGTTAACACTCAAAAATAATAAACAATGGAATGAATAACTAGACTTTTCTGAAAAACAAGAGTTGTTGATAGTGCATAGTTTTGCAGGGAACTAGAAAGTGAGTTAGCACTGTTTCTAGCAGTGGAGGCCGGTGAATCTTAACCTTGGCTCAAATGGAGATAAACACATTAAACCAAGTGTGAGATTCCATTCTGTTTACTCCAGTCCAGACATTAATATGAGCCCTTCCTCCTCAATTACGTTTCCCCGGCCTCCACTGGTTTCCAGCATTCATATTTTCTAATTACTTTTTTACCATACTAGTTGTGAACAACAAGCAATCTCTCATCTCGGAAATATCAATATGATAAACATATCTGCCAACATCCTGCTAGGTTGGTGGTCCATAATATTGGCAGGACAAGAGCCAGTGTCTCTTTTCCCTAGGGCTGAGGGGTAAAGACACAAGGGGCATCAGGATATGTGTGAGAGGAAGAAGTTGGGGAAAGCTGAGGATGTCCAACACAAATAAAGCTCTAGAGCCACACAAAGTGCATGAAAGCCTTAATGTTGCCTCTTAGTCTCCTCTACTCACAGCCAGCCCGTAACGCACACTACAGTCTGTGTGTGTGTGGTGGGGGGAGCAGTTTGGAGAGGCGTGTACTGTTCAAGCTTCTCAAACCTTGTGTCTGCAACATACTTTCTGGAAAATAAATTCAAGGCTTGGCTCACTGTTTCTGGTATTTTCCATTCCATTCAAAGCCACTTAATTCTATGAGAAATGTTTCCTTCCTCTGCATTAACGGGCCAAACAGTCTCCAGGCAGGCGATGTGTGTTAATGTATGTGTATATTGGTGTTTTTATAGATTAATATATTTATATATTCACATGTGTATTTTTGTGTATGCGTGTGTAAAAGCAGTAGTGGTAATAGCACCCTCCGACCACTAGTGGGCAACGTGTAGGATAGGGGGGCTATGCCAAGGAGTAGATGGCGTTGACGGGTGAGGTGGCCTCAGAACTCTCATTTCCCTCTGTCTCGTCCTTATCCTTCTTGACGGTGTACTGGCCGATGAATGAGCCGTCCTCGTTGAACTGTCCGTCACCGCCCTCACCGTAGTCCACCAAGCTGTCGTCGCTCTCCTTCACGCCCCCGTTGAGAGAGTTCTGGCTGCCCTGCAGAGGCTTGTTGTCCTCGTCACTACTGCAAAAAGGTCAACAGGTCAAAGGTCAATGTCAGCGCAGGCGAGTACTTGCCCTTGCCAAAGTTTAGGTGGGTGAGAGAGGAGAGGTCAGTGTTCAGAGAAAAACTTGGGAAAGGAACATTCGTAAACATAAGAAGTGTAGGTTCCTGCTGTTACGGATCAGTGCAAGCTGAAACTGAGGCCGTACAGCATCAGACTGGAATAAATGCACTTTCGAAAAACCAATTTTGGAACATCAATACTTGCCTTTAGCTATGAAATGAAAACACTTGCAGTGGTCAACACAGGCACAATAATATATAAGCTTGCTCTGATATATAAGTATTAAATAATGTAGTCTAGAAGAACTTTCAGTACTCGTGCATCTGTTGGGAAGCTGCATGTAACCTTTAAATCCCCAAACCAACACATTCTCATAGACATGCGCTCAGGTTGGGCTAAATTCTCAAGTGAGATCACTGCATGAAGCTTAAACTTACACGCAAATCAGCGTTGAAGGTATTAGCGGTTTCTGTGTGAAAGCTCAAGCTTAGTCGGTGTGCATGTCTCAGTTCAGAATGTGTCTTTATGTCTTCCAGCTCTGCAGAATGGAGCTGTCATGCAGAGGGGATTAGGGGCTATCACCTGGCGTGGGGCTCTCTAGACTCTTACAACAAGCAGATAACATAACAGCAGAATGGCAGGGAACAGAAAATGATGCAAGATTAGCTTGTCAACAGTTTTCCATTATATCTGAACTACGGTTTGAACATTCATCTTCACTTTGTGTAAGGGATGGTATGGAAATGTATGGTTGGTTAATAGACACGTAGGTCATCTGAATATAATCAGGCAGATTTCCCTGTCAAAATTTAACAACCAAGAACTACCAGGGAATCCGCACTGAACCGTATCAAAAACTCTGGTCAAGAAACAGACCAAATATATTGAGAGAGGTTAACCTCCATAGAGAACTAATGCAAACAGGTGCTTGATGCCTAGTAAGAAAGAGACATATACAAATAAACTGAAGTCCAGAGATGAAAAGAGTCATGTGTCTTGGAAAACAAGTCTAGAACCCTCATACTTAAATCTGGCCCTCTAATTTGTGACATATTTAGACCTGGTACACCAGGTTGGTGCAATTATCGATGAGGTAGAACAAAAAACCAAAAGGCTCTGGCCCTCGTAGGGTAAGATTTGAGTATCCCTGGTCTAGAAGATAAGTAGTCCACACATCAGAGCAAACAGAAATAGATAGAACAGAGAGACCGCAGTAGAGTAGCAACTGGATAACTGTATGGGAGAACGTGTTGTTTTAATCGATTAATATACTGTGAGCAGACTGATTAGGAGTGTGTGAACATTGAGTGTACTATAGTACATATGCAGACATCCTTAAAGAGGCATGGAAAATTACCAACTTGGCACACTCCAACTTGTTATGTTGCTGAGCCAAATGTAGAAGTTTTTGTAGTAGATGCTTGCAACCCTAAAAATTCCCTAAGATGTATTGAACAACAAGGTGAGAAGCAGAGCAGCTGGCAAATACGAAACTATGGTCCACACTTTTAAATTTACTTAGAGATGGTGGATTACAGCCAAACTGTGAGGACATGTCTTCTACACGCCTCAGCAGCAGGGAAACACTTCTAGATTATATCTCTCTGTGTGATTGAATAAATCTACCAGTGGTGAAGTTGGTTAAAATTGTCTATAGTTACGGGTTTGCCAGCTTTCATTTGTTGACCTTATCGTTCATTAAATATTAGTGAGCTAGAGGGTTTAAAGAGTTTGAAAGTCCAAGCATTATTTTACTTCAAATAATCCTTAGAGAGTGTAGAACGATTCAATTATCTGATTAGATGATCTTTTGAGAAAAGGCGCAAAGGTGGAGAAAGTAACTGGGAAAGACTTTATTCCATTAAAATAAGCTGCAGTATCTGAAAGCACAAAAACATTCTGAATCGTTTGGTATTTGAGAACTTTCTAAAGACAAATATTATCCAGCTCATAACTGACTAGGGAATCAATTGTGCAAATGTCAACATTGGTTGTTTGCTACCTTCCACCCGCCTCATTCAGAATGATGGTTCATGGAAACAAAATGAAGATGTTGTTGGTTAAGCCATGATAAGAGCATGTTTGAGGTTAGACTTTGAATCTGCTGAAAACCAAATGTTCAATATTTACTCAAGTGAAAATGTTGATTATGAATATGATTAGTCTGTGGCTAGATATTAATCGATTAAATCTGAGCAATCTACAAACGTAAATAATTCATATTATTTAGGGGTTATTCTGTCTGCGGTGTGCACTACTGCTACTCCTGTCATACCTTCTGAGGGAACAACTTGATTTGGACCGATGGAAACAGAAAGACAAAGAAAAAGGAGAATGTGTGAATAAATACTTGAATAACACTGTGTTGCCTATATGTGCATATACATATTGGCAGGTATGATATTAAAACAAACACACAGATGGAACAACAATAATCATACATTTTAAGAAACAGAATCCAAAAAGGCTTCTTCATTTGTCTTCCAAGGAAACCCCTTTAATGGTTCCTAAAAAAAACACTTTTAGTTTCCAATGAGAACCCTTTTTAGGATCCATTAAAAATCCTCAGGGGAAATGGTTCTATCTGCATATGTACAGTATAGTTCTATATGTAACCAAAAAGGGCTCTCACTGGAACCAAAATGGGTACTTATTGGAACCATAAAAGGGTTCCCCTAAGAGGACAACTTAAGAAACTTTTTTGGATATTTATTTTTAAAAGTGCTTTGATAAAGTCACTTTACATGGCTAAAGGAACGGCTAATTTCAATCTGCTGAGGCGCATGAAGGTTAGCTCTGATCCATGGTGTTACGTGCAGCTTGAAGCTCTACACAGGGATGGATTGGAAGATGAGGGTTCAAGATACACATAATGCCTGGGACCAGAGCTACTGTACAAGGCATGCACCTAAAGCTTGTCAACAGGCATGTGGGAAACGGGTTTGGATCACCACAGAATGTGAAGCCTATAGACAAGGGATGGTCTAACCAGTTCCAGGAGAGCTACAGAATGTTCAGCCTTTTATCCAGACCAGCTTTCAACAACAACTAGTCATGTTTTTATCTAGAACCTACTTGCCACAACTACAAAAATAAAGTTATTCTATTCCAACCACAGCAAGAGAATTGAGGTGTATTGAAGCTTGGTTGGATTGAAAGCTTGTACTGTACTTCCTTTGGTGTTCCAGGATGTAGGTTGGACAACCCTGCCAGTCTTATACATGCAGAGATTGAACTGTCAAAAATCAACAAGCACATGATACATAGGGACAATACCTCATCGATGATGACCATTACTCCAGCACATTCTGTAAGTTTACTCCTGCATGACCCAGTTATCGACAAATCTGTCAGTTTGAGCCTTTAGAATAGCGTTTCTCAATCCTTTTCTCAAGTCCTCCAGACGTTTCACATTTTAGTTTTAACACTTGAAAGGCACACCTGACTAATAATCAAAGGCCTAGGGGTCTGAGAGATGAAGTGGGCTTGCAGGACAATTTGGGATCGATGAGTCGGCTTATCTACCTTGCCACATTGCTCTCCAGCGACTCCTTGTGTGTGGATCGGGTGCCTGTAAGTTCAATCGTGGAAGTATAGTCGGTGAACGTAATCATCCCACACATGATCTGACTAAAGGCTTCTGTGTTGGATGAGCAATGCGAAAAGAATTGGCCAGCTCGGTGACATGAGGTTGGGTGAACCATGTGAGGGCCCTTCACCATCTCGCATCTGTCCTGGGAGTTGCGGAGCTGCCGACAGTGGGGGAGAGGAGATGGAAAAACCCTTCTTCAGAAGGCAAAGATCAAATTGGCCATGCAGATATGCCCACGAGGAGTAGTGATTATCATCGGTGACTAAGTCAAGTAGAGATGAAATAGTGGTGTTCAACATGTTGACATCTCATATTCCTTCATAAGTCTACCCCAGCTTATTCACCAAATGATTTCCTCAAGGGTGTCAAACTCCAATCGAAGAACTTCCCTCCATATACCCTCTATCTATCTACCCTCCCACTTCAGGCATCCATTGATTTCCGTCGCCAGACTTCACCTCTGCACCTGGTGGCTGCAGCCTTTTTAAATGTCAGCCAGTGGAAGAAAAACTTAGCAATTAACCTGGAGGTGGTAAAAAACCCAAGCAGGCCTTCTCCAGAGACGACGGGTCCAGGACCTCTGAGTGCTGACGTTCAACACCTGTCCTCAGTCAGTCAACCAATAAGAACTTTCTACCTCTCTCTAATATGCACAATATCTGGATTTACCTAAGAGAGAATTCCCTGGTTAAATTAACTCTCCCAGACTACACTGAGATTAGTTAATGAGCTGCTTCTCAAACTGTGTTAAGAGGCTTTCACAGTGCAGTGTCTCTGCAAAGCATGTCTGCACCCTTAAACTCTGCCTGGAACACTGATGTGCTTTCCTCATTTCAATAGCTTGGTCTGAAGCAATGCCTAAACCACAGCCGTGGCTTTAGTTAACACCTGGTGCTTCCAAACCTCAAGAACCCTGGTTAAGATAAGGCCTGTTCCTGGAAAACGCTTCACAAGAAGCACCGCACTGCCCGGCCCCATGCCCCTGTAATGGCTGCTGCTCTGCTTGTTAGGTGCCCGAAAGCAGCTGTGTAGCCTTGGTCTGGCCGATGATAGCCAGGTCAATGGAATATCTTAGCCTCAACACTTCCGTATTTTCGGCCTACGGTTATTACTTTGGACTTCTACTATAGAGGAGTACAGCCAAGGCCTGAGATTTAATATGTATGCTTAATTAATAAACTACAGCTGTGCTACAGATTGGGGTCCCTAAGCCAGTCGTTCTGGTTGTTGAAAT
Source organism: Umbra pygmaea (assembly GCA_016801145.1). Taxonomy (NCBI): domain Eukaryota; kingdom Metazoa; phylum Chordata; class Actinopteri; order Esociformes; family Umbridae; genus Umbra; species Umbra pygmaea. The sequence goes on from JACXGM010008300.1 coordinate 26,810, forward strand.
GACATTATTCACCACCTTGCTTAGTCTCAGTTGTGTTCTGGTCACATTCAACACCCCAGAACCAAGGTGCCCCCCCCCCTCTGAAGAACAACAGAGCAGAGGAAGTAGGGTGATGTTGGTTATAGACATTTACCAAACGCCACTGGTACTACAGGACTTAGCTTCAGCAGCCCCCCCACCAATCTAAACCTGAATCCCGCAGGCAGCCCCACCCAGTCAGGCGGGGGGTATAGTCCCCCGACATGCGCGGCCCAGAAAGGAAATGCAATCCCAAAGACAAAGTACCTGTTCTCATTTTCGTTCCTGTCAGGGACAGACCACCATTTCAGCATGAAGAAGAGAGGAAGGACAGGTGAGGATAGAAGAGGGAGGGGGGGCAGCCTACAGGTGTCACACAAGCGGGTGAGAGCCAGACGCTACATAAACACACCAAACACACATTGAAACACACACAACCATATACGAACATCCTCACATAGCATGAATGCACACGCACAAACATTCTGCCACACAGACAAACACAGGACATGTGAGTAGGGTAGACAAAAGGATTAGTGCCAGCTCTATTGGGCATGTGTGAGTGAGCTTAGCCATGGCCTTCCGTGTGGGTAGGAAGGTCATGTAAATAAACAGAGAAATTAGAGACGAGAGCAGGGACTTGCTTTAGTATTCTACTGCGGACATGCCTCACACCGTTGTTTAAGCAGAGCAATATTTCTCCATCACACTAAGTGCTTTAATACACTACACTGTCATGCAGAAACACAGACAGAAACAACAACTAATTTTGCTTTTAAATACAAAACCAAAACAAATACAATTATTCAAATGACAGTAATTCTAATCCATTCTAACTGGTCTGCTGACAAAGCTCGAGTCAATGATGATCATCATATGGGCACTTCCTGTAACTCAGTACTTAAGGCTCCCTATCACGGACGTTATTATCATCACTATGGCAACAGTGGAGGAACGGTAACCTGACGAAGGCATCTCCACTCAGGAGAGTTAAAGTGAGAGGTCATAGCTATCCTGGACATCGTCTAAGCAACCATCACAGATGATGCTGTCACTGGCAGTGTAGTTCACTTAGGAAATCTGGTCACATTCAGATGGAAAACGGTTTGAAATGCTGTGCAACTGCATATTCCATACTTATTCCATAAGGACATGTTATTTGCGAGTTTTAATATACAATAGTCCCACAACGATTAGAGTAGGTAGTTGGAGTGTATAAGTTACAGGGCTTATTAAACAGGTAGACAGAGTGGAAGGATCAATGGAACCTGGAATGAGCAAAAGACAATAAATTACTCACCAACAAATACACAGTTGTAAATACATTCACTACAACTCATGACTCCACTACAAGAACTAACAGATAAAGTAACGACTAAAATAAAAACCTAACACATACTAACTCATGACTACACTACAAAACTTAATACATACTAACTCATGACTCCACTACAAGAACTAACAGATAAACTAACGACTACAATACAAAACCTAATACATACTAACTCATTACTCCAATACCACTCCTAATACAAACTAACTCGTGACTACACCACCAGAATAAATACTAACACATTACTACACTATGAAAACTAACTCATGACTCTACTGCCAGACCACAGTCATTTTGTACTATATCATGTCCCGCCATATTCTTAAAAACCTAATTAAGCATATCAAGATCTAAAATTCTCATTCTTGATGTGTAAATAAATGCCTAACACTATTACATATGGTCCTAAACATGACCAGACATCACGGTGACATAATTGATACACATTTTCAAACAAACATGAGCTAGGCCTACCATACAAGCCGGTATAATACACAGCCATATACGGTCACCATTACTACAGTTTTAGAAAGGAAGCTCTGCTTAGATTGTTTACTGACTGATCCAACACACTCCAACCCCTTCAGGGGTACAACATGTCATATAAAATGTGTCATGCTTACTGGTAGTCAAATGATCCGTCCTCTCCTTTCTGATCCACTCCTTCCAGGGGGAGATCTTTTTTATCGCGCACTGAAGAGATAAAACAAACAGAGCACATGACCACACTAAGCCAGCTACTGTCTGGAGACATGCCCTAACCACTTCCTGGGGATTTCAACCAAACCCTAATGAATCCCAACCTCTGTGTTTTCAAGCTGCCACACGATTTTTTATTAATCCACTTTACTGGCAGTTTAACTCCCTTGTTTTAACAGTGAGTATTTATCTCCCTGGTGTTAAAACCTTATCTGAGTATTTAACTCCCTGGTGTTAACCCTTACCTACGTATTTAACTCCCTGGTGTTAACCCTTACCTAAGTATTTAACTCCCTGGTGTTAA
>JACXGM010008301.1:0-21642 GCA_016801145.1 Umbra pygmaea
CTGTCGCTCACTCCTCTCTCTCTGTCGCTCACTCCTCTCTCTCTGTCGCTCACTCCTCTCTCTCTGTCGCTCACTCCTCTCTCTCTGTCGCTCACTCCTCTCTCTCTGTCGCTCACTCCTCTCTCTCTGTCGCTCACTCCTCTTTCTCTGTCGCTCACTCCTCTCTCTCTGTCGCTCACACTCCCTGTCGCTCACTCTCCCTGTCGCTCACTCTCCCTGTCGCTCACTCTCCCTGTCGCTCACTCTCCCTGTCGCTCACTCTCCCTGTCGCTCACACTCTCTGTCGCTCACTCTGCTTTATCTCAGACTTCTTTATCTCCCTCCCGGTCTACCTCCCCGTGCTGTTAAGGGATCTAGTAGCATGACTGAACATCCTCCAGTTTGTTTCATGAGCTTACAAATACATTTTAATGGGTTACCGAATAGTGTGCATTTTAATATATATACATTATGTGTGTGTACACGCTCAGATCACAAGTGCATCCCACAGTGTGCAAAGCATTTACTCTTCCAAGTAAACCAATTAAAATACCTGCCTGGGGCCAATTTAATGGTGGTAACTCAGAGACATTACACAAAAATACACACACATCGACTTCTTGAGGATACAGAAAATTAAATCCAATCAAACTGCTCAGAAGACTCACATTCCATTAACCAGGCAGGCTTTAACAGTAAACGTGGTGTTTCCGTGAAGGTTGGATGGACTGGAGCTCATCCCGGCAGTTGACTGTCAGATCTGGAACCAGACAAGGCCAGACAGCAAACACATAAAATTCAAACGAGAAAAAGTAACTTTTCAAAACTGGTTCAGACAGTTTAACTGGCAGGTACCCTACACACCAGCGTCAACAGGATAGGTTGGCTTATGATGATTTTGCATGTTAGTGTTAGCCTGTAGCCTAGCTGAAAAGGCTGCCTGTCTCCTGTCCTGTCGTCGACCCATTGTGGGTTCTGCCTGTGTGTTTGTGTTCATAATCATTTAACCCAGTCGTTGTGTGGGTGGTGATCAAGAGCCAAAAGGGTCCCTAAATCCCCCTGACGTACACATTGAATTCTAAGGCTAAATGAGCCTTGACAGTGATTTTACACGCCCAGACCAAACTAGGGGGTTTAAAACATTATTTGGTTAATTGCGAGAGTCCCAAACTGTATCTTTAAATAGATTACAATCCAGTTGTGTTATTTGCTAGGCTAACTAAATAATGTTACCGAAATCGCTAACTGGCTGGCTGTCATCATAAACATTTCTGATAAATTGTCAATGGTGTTATGTAATCGGCTAAGCTATTTGCAAGGTGTTGCGTTTGAATATGTTATTACAGACAGTATTACAACCATAAATTGGCGTGCTAATTGTAAGCAAGTCTTCTGCGGTGTTCGTGTAAATTATTTACAATGCGTCTGTGTTCCTGCAGGAAGCACAACAAGGGCTTCTGCCAGCCTTACCGGGGCATCGCCTGTGCCCGATTCATCGGCAACCGCAGCATCTACGTGGAATCTCTTCAGATGCAGGGGGAGAGCGAGAACCGCATCACAGGTGAGAGATGCTCAGACGTCAGTACGCTCATTCCAGTAGAGGTTCCACTTAGGTACAGATCTCCAATCAGTTTTCACTCCTCTTATCATTGAAAGGAAAAGGACCAAAATGACCAAAGATCAGCTCAGACTATGACCAAGTTCATTACACTGTTTCATGTCTTCATTGCTGCCATGTTTTTAAAGTCTAGGCATCGGTCTCATCAAGGTGATGCTTGCCACAGTGTTGCTCAGGTCCATTCTCAAGGCAGATAGTAGAGAACACATTCATTGAGGGATTTATGAAATAGTGTACTGCCCATACATATTGTATATGTTCTGTATATGCTTCAACACTTGTATTAACTAGACACTGGATTTGCAGTGAAACCGATGCAACTCTTTAAGAACTTCCTTTGAGTCTGCTTGGATGTCTTAGTAGTGATGCTCCTTGGCCTTTCGTCTGGGACTCTGGATGTCTTAGTAGTGATGCTCCTTGGCCTTTCGTCTGGGACTCTGGATGTCTTAGTATTGATGCTCCTTGGCCTTTCGTCTGGGACTCTGGATGTCTTAGTAGTGATGCTCCTTGGCCTTTCGTCTGGGACTCTGCCAAGCTACAGGCCACTGACAGTATAATCTACAGTAAACCCATTTCTTAACCTTTCCATTTTTCCCACTGGGAGTCATTCTTCCTGAGGCTTCCCATGAGGTTGAATATGTTGGGGTGATTTACTCCCGAGCTTTCCTGGACTGATCATGTTGTCTATGTAAATTTAATCTTGGCACTGCACATGAAAAAAAGAAAGACGCAGCAGTAAGAAATCATTGTTTCTATTTAAACATTGATTGCATCTACTATTGTTCATATTTAAAGATAATGTCCCCCTGTGTACACCAGGCTTATGTTTTCTTCACAAGCTGTGCAGCTGAAGCGAGGATGCATAAGGAAATTATTACTTTCGCTCTGGTGCTTAAAACAATCTGGATAGTATTAATTTTTAAGGAATGTTGCTATGGCAAAGAAATCTGATTGTGAAAATCATGGTACATGTCAGACGTTTAAAAGTGGATGCATTTTACAGTTCTGGGGGGGTTTAAACCTTCGGAATGCTTGGGTTTCTATGCAAAACAGATGCCAAGTTCAGTTACAGTTATCTAAGGTGCAGAAAGTAGAAATACAACATGAAGAAGCAGACAGTACAACTAAGAAGTATAATCTTATCGATAAGCTTATTAAATGAAATATTTGGACCAACAACTCTGTCAGAGGAAATAATGCTCCATGTCCCTAGCTTATGCCTGCATCCTAACTAGCACACTATTCCCTATACACTCACTGGCCACTTCATTATTATAACTTGCTAGTACTGGTTTGACCTCCAGAACTGATTCATAGTGGCACAGATTCAACAAAGTGCTGGAAAAAATATCCTGTTGGAAGTAGCAATTAGAAGATGGATACACTGTGGTCATAAAGAGATGGACATGGTCAGCAACAATACTCAGGTAGGCTGTGGCATTCAAACAATGCTCAATTGATACTAAAAGGGCCATATTGTGCGAAGAAAATATTGCCCACACCATTACACCACCTCCAGCCTGAAACATTGATATAAAGCAGGATCCATACTTTCATGTTGTTTATGCCAAATTTTGATCTAAATGTCACCGCAGAAATCGAGACTCCAGGAAATGTTTTTCCAATCCTCTATTGTCCAAATTTGATGCAAATTGTAGCCTCAGTTTCCTGTTCTTAGCTGACAGGAGTGGCACCCAGTGTGGTCATCTGCTGCTGTAGCCCATCTGCTTCAACGTTCAACGTGGTGCGTTCAGAGATGCTCTTGTGCATACCTTGATTGTAATGAGTGGTTAATTGCATTACTGTTGCCTTTCTATCAGCTCGAACCAGTCTGGCCATTCTCCTCTGACCTCTGCCATCAACAAGACATTTTCACCCAAAGAACTGCCGCTGACAGAATAATCTTTCTGCAAACACTAGAGATGGATGTGCGGGAAAATCACAGTAGCACTTTTTGAAATACTCAAACCTGGCACCAACAACCATGCCACGTTCAAAGTCATGTGACCATTCCTCTGTCACAAACAAGGGACAGGTGTGATAATGAGGCAGAGGTTGAAATGAAGGGTTCTGTATGAAGGGGACTCGTAGTCCCTTTTTTTCTTGTTACTGACAATTATCTCCGATGCCCAAACACAGGTTGTGCAACTCGCAGGTCGGTGAAATACAACCCCAATTCTATAAAAGTTGGGACAGTATGGAAAATGCAAAAAAAAATTAATTTGAAAATTCTATTCACAATTCATTTCAAAACTGATGACTGCCACACACTGCAAAACTGATGACTTTTTATCATGGTGTAACATCATTTGAGCACCATTTGATTACTGAAGACAGGTTGGTTAAGTTTAACAAGTGAAATATTCCCCTTATCATTAATTATGCATGTCATCAGCTGCACATCAGACCATGCTAGCACACGCACTCTCTGTTTACACAACTATGCGCCTTTAATCTGGGCAGAATGTGGTTTGGCGTCCCTGGAAAAGATGATGTTTAGAAGGCAGCAATTACCTCCGGGTATTAGGTTATTTAATGACTTTATTTTCATTGTTCTACTAAATCTGTCATGGTAATATCTGTGGCGAGGACACATTGACCTGCCTTGAGAAGACTGACCCCCAAAAAAGAAGAGGCTTATGGGAAGAATATGCCATTGTTTTGATTACTAAGGTCACTCCAAAACTAAACAAAAGTCTTTACTGCTGAAAATCTGACCCAACTGATGTTATATATTACGTTTTATATATTATGTTATATAATATATATTATATTATATATTGCAATACAACAAAAGTAGTTTGACCAGAGACTTTGAAATGAAAAGTCTAGAGTAGAGCTGGATGCCTTTATTGTAATGACCCTATATCTTACTGTAATGACCCTATATCTTACTGTAATGACCCTACTCTTATCGTAATGACCCTACTCTTATCGTAATGACCCTACTCTTATCGTAATGACCCTAACTCTTATCGTAATGACCCTACTCTTATCGTAATGACCCTAACTCTTATCGTAATGACTCTATATCTTACATATCTTACTGTAATACTCTCTCTTCCTGCTGTCCCCAGCTGCATTCACCATGATCGGCACATCTACGCAGCTCTCGGACCAGTGCTCCACGTTCGCCATTCCCTCATTCTGCCACTACGTGTTCCCGTTGTGTGACGACACGCCGAGGGGTCCGCGGCGCCGGCAGCTGTGCCGGGACGAGTGTGAGGCACTGGAGAACGAGCTGTGCCACGCCGAGTACACCATCGCTCGCTCCAACCCACTTATTCTGATGCAGTTGGAGCTACCTCGCTGCCCCCTGCTTCCCTACCCCGGCTCGCCCGACGCTGCCAACTGCATGCGCATCGGAGTGCCTGTGGACCACCTGGGAACATGTAAGTTCATCTTAACATTCAAGTTTTTTTCTTTTAACATCATTTATCCTACTCCCAATCGCTCTTGTCCAATTCTCCGAACTCGTCTCATCGGCAACTGCTCAGCAAGTGCAGTATGGTCAAAGATTGATTACATTCTTCCTTTAAATATTTGTCGCCATGCCGGTCCGATTCATGTAACACTGCTTGTTCAATGTGATTGTCTTTAGTTGATGCACTTTTTCACGCACGGAATGCTTACGTTCACCGACTATATATTTCCGTGATTGAATTTACGGATGCCCAACCTGCACACCAGGAGTCGCTGGAGAGCGATGTAGCAAGGTAGATAATCTGATTTATCTCTTCCAAATCCCGGGCAGCGCTATGCCAATTTGCACTGCCTAGTGCTGGAGGTCTGGGAAAGTCGGAGAAGTCATAGTCAGACTGAAACCACTGACTACAATAACATAGTTTGTCCTGCAATGCTGCGACTTAACCCACTACGCCACGCAAAACCCCTCTTCAGTTCAAACACTTGTGGCACTACCTGTGACTTGATAAGAGCAGGATCTTTTCTCTGGCATGATGTCCAACTTTTAAAATACTTCACCTTGCACAAGTTTTCCTACTGTTGTAGCCTCTGATTTTCATTTTGCAGTTAGTATCATGAGACAGAAAACATGTCCATCATGTATTCACTATTTGCCAATACGTCTGGCTAGCGTCCACAGCTGTACACACAACACATACGTTTGTTCTTTCATGCAGAAATAAATGTGCAGGATGCTTGATGTCATGTGTTTAGAAACTAGAGGCTGAACAAATACAGAGCAGATTAATCTGGTTTCCAGACACTACAATACACACACGATGTGGGCAATAAGTTATGAATGTGTGAATGTGGTTAACAGCAGAGAGGTTTATGGGAAAACATATTTGGGATGGCACAAATTCTATATGTAGGGGCAATGCCAGGCTTTGCCTCCCGATGCAATCAGGCCTGTTGGCGAACCAATTTGAATCTTCACGACCCATTTGTTGATCGCTAACCCAACACATACAGCTGTAAGCGATACAAGCACTCGCTTAATGCTCATACCTCACTGGAACAGCCGCGCTTTGTCCTCTACTCTGCAGTTATGCTCATAGCATATATCCTGGTAAGTAATTCCACAAGGCAGAAGAATATTGGAATTTCATCATTTACAAACTACATGACTCTTCCCTGCAATAACAACACAAATCTGACACCCTCCCTGAAATTTATAAATAATGACCCTCCTCTATTTTCCTAACAGGAGACATTAAAACCAAACACATATTTACACTTGCATACAGTCTTGTACAGCTAATCTCGTGGGGACACAAAAACATAATGATCCATGCTACCTAACCCTAACCGTTACCTTTACCCTAACCTTAACCTCACCCTAACCTTGATAACATTTATGCCTAAACTAAACCTTCCCATAAAGCCTGAACCTGAAAGTAGATTACTAAACCAGAAATTGACTTTTTCCTCTCGGGGACCAGCAAAAGGTCCTAATTTGGGTATTTTTGTAAAGTATTACTATTGTGAAAACTTCTGAATTTAATACGATCAGTTAAACCAAAAGACACACACAGGGGTATCTGTACTTTCATAAAATGTAAAAATAAGGACTTTGGGAATGTAAGCCCAGATATAGGTGGTGGGTCACATACACAATGACAGATTTTTTGTTTGGAGGCATGTCATCACATCACTGGGGCTTCAGTGGTTTTCCAAAATGTTTCTAGGGTGCCCTCTTGTGGCCTTACTAGTAATTGGTATTTTTAGATTATTACACTTGAGGGGGCTAGGAAATACATTTTAAAGAATCTTAACACAACTTTAAACTTGCTTATTCTCAGGAAACATTGCAAAAAAAAAACTAACTTTCAGTCTTCGTGAAAGATTCGCCAACAGATCACAGCTGCTACAACAGCAGCGGAGCCAACTACAAGGGTACAGTGAGCGTCACCAAGTCGGGCTACACCTGCCAGTCATGGAGCAGCCAGTACCCCCACAGCCACCACATGTCCCCTGTGGAATTCCCAGAGCTGCGAGGGGGGCACAACTTCTGCCGTAACCCCGGGGGCCAGATGGAGGCACCCTGGTGCTTCACCCTCGACCAGCAGGCCAGGGTGGATCTGTGTGACATCCACCCTTGCAGTAAGTTCCAGCTGTTATGTAATACATCAGGTGGCTCAGAGCTTAGGGTATCAGAGTTCGGAAGGTTGCTGGTTCGAATCTCGAATGGGACAAATGTGGTGCGCTTGAACCTTACCCTAAGTTGCTCCAAGGGATAGGGTTACGTACGTCGCTCTGACTGCAATGACTATTTTGTAAATGTATTAAAATCTGCACCCTGTATTTTAATTTTTTGTGTACTTCATGTGTAACTTTGTCATCTTGCACCATTGTGCTTTATCTTGCCCAGGTTATTGTTGTAAATGAGAAACAGTTGTCAATTGCCCTGCCTGGTTAAATAGAAAAAATGACTGCAGGTTCCTTCACCACACTTGGTCAGAGATGAGCACAGCTTTTGTGCATTTTGTGGTCACTGATTTGGCACCTTCTTCCATTCCCAATGAAGGTGTTGTGCATTCTGTGGAATCTGTGATTCACTGTCTAGTGGAAAATGCCACAATGAGTAATACATTGAGAAAAGAAACAGTGCTAGCGTATGTAATGAATGATAGTGGTTCTTATGGCATTCCTATTACATATGAGTTCATGTGAAATCTCTACCTGTGTCCCTGAACAAAAAGGGGTGGGGTGACCAACAGCAGCGATGTGGGCACAGAACAGAGACAGGATGGAGTCATGAGGCCACATGAAACACGTTCCAAGGGCTTGGGTCCTCCTAGGATCAACATGACATCGGAAAGAGTGGGCTTATCAAGTAGGATCAACATGACATCAGAAAGAGTGGGCTTATCAATGGACATGATCGTTCCCAGATATTTCTAGGAGAAAAGGCCCTGGCCCTCACGCTCTGATCCAAAAGGTCCCAGACGTGCTCAATGGGATTAAGATCTGGGCTCTCCGCTGGCCATGAAAGAACGCTGACACTCCTGTCTTGCAGGAAGTCACTCACAGAATGAGCAGTATGTCTAATGGCATTGCCATGCTGGAGGGTCATGTCAGGATGAGCCTGTAGGAATGGTACCACATGAGGAAGGAGGATGTCTTCCCTGTAACACACAGCATTGAGATTTGTGTGTTCCTGGTGTAACTTGGGTGGTGTTGTTGCCATCCTGTACCTGTCCCGCAGGTTTGATGTTCAGATGTACCGATCCTGTGCAGGTGTTGTCACGTGGTCTGCCAATGTGAGGATGATCAGCTGTCCTTCCTGTCACCCTGTAGAGCTGTATTAGGTGTCTCACAGTACGGACCACATCTACAGTCCTCATGCCTTCTTGCAGCATGTTTAAAGCATGTTCACGCAGATTTGCAGGGACCCTGGGTGCTTTTCCTTTTTTATTGTTTTTCAGAGTCAGTAGAAAGGTCTCTTTAGTGTCAAACATAATTTTCTTACCAGGAACAGGCTAAATTTACTGTAAATCCACAAAGAAAAAAAACATTGCATCAGGTCTTAACAGTCACTAAAATGTGTATCATGATGCCATGTGGGGAAAAATCATATTGAGGAGTCTTGGTTTTAGCCTGACTAATACCCTGTTTGACCTTTGACCTCTAGCGCCGCCAGAGAACCGGAAGAATGAGATCCTGTACATCTTGGTCCCGAGCATTGCCATCCCGCTAGTCATTGCTTGCCTCTTCTTTCTGGTCTGCATGTGCCGGAACAAGCAGAAGGACCCAACGGACACGCCCCCTCGCCGCCAGCTCACAGCCTTGCCCAGCCAGGACTTGGAGCTGCCGCTCCTTAACCAACAAAAGCACCAGGTGGCTACCAACTTGTGCTAACTTGTGTCATGTGGGTTATCTTTTGTCATGGGGGACTCTAATGTTTAAAGCAGGAAACAATAATTATAGTCCGGCCTTATGTTCCAGTACTGTGAGGTCTTTGGGGTCACTCATTTGGGTCACTGGTGTAATTCGAAGTAATTTGTGTCAAGTTGTCCCTAGTGTCACAAGGGGCAACAAGTGTCATACAGGCTAGCTACTTTTGAAAGCGGTAGTAATGGTCTGTCTTATAAACTCTGTCCACAGACGAAGCTGCGGGAGATCAACCTCTCTGCGATTCGCTTTATGGAGGAGCTGGGGGAGGACCGGTTCGGTAAAGTCTACAAAGGCCACCTGTACGGCACAGCGCCGGGCGAGCAGACCCAGGTGGTGGCCATAAAGACGGTCAAGGACAAGGATGAGGGGACACTTCGTGAGGAGTTTCGCCATGAGGCCATGCTTCGCTCACGCCTCCAGCACCCCAACATGGTGTGTCTGCTTGGTGTGGTCACCAAGGAGCAACCAATGAGCATGATCTTTAGCTATTCTGGCCTGGGTGACCTCCACGAATTCCTGGTCATGCGCTCGCCGCACTCCGACGTTGGGAGCTCGGACGACGACAAGACTGTGAAGTCCACGCTGGAGCAGGCCGACTTCCTGCACATTGTGACGCAGGTGGCCGCCGGCATGGAGTACCTGTCCAGTCACCATGTCGTGCACAAGGACCTCGCGGCCCGGAACATTCTCGTCTGCGACAAGCTCAATGTCAAGATTCTAGACCTAGGCCTGTTCCGTGAGGTCTACTCTGCGGACTACTACAAGCTGATGGGCGCTAGCCCCTTCCCCATCCGCTGGATGTCCCCGGAGGCCATCATGTATGGCAAGTTCTCCACCGACTCTGACATCTGGTCGTACGGCGTGGTGCTTTGGGAGATCTTCAGCTATGGCCTTCAGCCCTACTGCGGCTACTCAAACCAGGATGTTGTCGAGATGGTGCGCAACCGTCAGGTGCTGGCCTGCCCTGACGACTGCCCCGCCTGGGTCTACACACTCATGTTGGAGTGCTGGAGCGAGTTCCCGGCGCGCCGCCCTCGCTTCAAGGATGTCCACACCCGCCTGCGCACCTGGGAGAGCCTGTCCAACTATAACAGTTCGGCGCAGACGTCGTGCGCCAGCAACACCACGCAGCCCAGCTCCCTCAGCACCAGCCCGGTTAGCAACATAAGCATGAGTGCCCCCAACGCGGCGGCCCGCTACGCCAGCCCGAAGAAGACCTCGCCCTTCCCCCAGCCCCAGTTCGTGCCCATGAAGGGCCAGATGCACCGGCCCATGCTTCCCCAACATGCTCAGCAGCTCTACATCCCGGTCAACGGCTACCAGCCCATGCCGGCATACCCATACATGCAGAACTTCTACCCTATGCAGATGTCCATGCATCAGATGGCCCACCAGCAGATGGCGCACCACCCGCCACAGATGGTTGCCAAGGCGGGGTCGCATCACAGCGGCAGCGGTTCCACCTCGACGGGCTACGTCACCACAGCGCCCTCAAACAACTCTGGCACAGAGCGTGCGGCCTTGCTTAGTGACAGTCCAAAGACAAATGAGGATGAAGCAGCAGACGGCGCGTCCCAGAACGGGCTGGGTCATGGCGAGGACACCGTGGTCCCTGAGACGGAATTGTTGGGCGACAATGACGCACTGCAGACCGACGACATGGAGATGTACTCTGAGGCGTAGAGGGACGGAAAAGTCTAGAGGAACAAACTAGAGCTGAGAGGCTCTGTCGTTTTGAGTTCAACAGAGTGCCAGGAATAAGTGAAGGGAAGGCGTTGGATTGACCGTGACTGAATGTTATTTATGCTTTTCTGCTGTCACTGGTCAATCCAAATGCTAGCAATGTATCAGGTTGTTCCCTGGAGGACCTCTCGAAGTGTCCCATCTTTGGGAAATGAATCCTGAACTATAGGCTGGGACGATAAACCAAATCACAGACACTGATCAAACCGGCCACTTACTGTGGATATTTTGCGGAAATTGTTCACTAAGTTAATAAATGTATATGGCCCTACAAGCGAAATGTGAAGTTCAAAATACAGTGCTAATAATGGGTGTAAATGAGACAATTGATAGCGATAATATTCAAAGTAGTAGTAGTAGTAATTTCAGCGGTAATGTATTAATTCTATAATCTTAATGTTGAATTTGTAATGATATTGTGACAGTTTTGTCATTATCGACCTCTAGTCTGAACCCTAAAGTCCACTCGACAGAAATAGGTCATGAAGAAAAACTTTTTCACCGTTTAGTCTGTCGGGTATTTACCGACACGTATAGTGTTTTCACTTTGTTGCAAAGTCACTCAGAAGAATTTATTTTCTTACTGTTGCTGTGCAACATAAAGTGTTTTCTTTATCTACGAGCATTCCGGAAGTTGGCTTTTTGTATATATTTTTTAAACTTTTCCATTTTGTATTAATAAGCCAACTCCAGAGACAATTTCACTTTGGTTCATTGTGAGATATTAGTGTCAATTTTGCTAAACCAAAACAAGAAGGCAGAATGTATGATGAGTTGAGAGCACACCATTGGAGTTAAAAGCTTTTTTAAAAAACAGTATTTAGAGAATACCGTAGGAAAGATTTTTTATAGTGGATATTTACATTTTCCCTACTGTCACTGAACAAGGACGCTACAACTCAATGTAAATCTTGATGTGATAAAACAAGAACTGTAATGGTATATATTTGGGGAATTGTTGGTGTTTAGCCTTATTCCGTATGACTGCGTTATGTTAATATTACCCTTTGTATGGATTTGAATGTTAGATGTTGCTCAACGTTTTCTTTGACATCCTGTTGTACAGATTTGTAATTTATGTAATTAATTTTGATAAACACTTTTTGTTTTATCATGCCTTGTTTGCAAAGATTACTTACATTTCATTGCGATCAGATATTTGTTTTTTGCAAGGTGTAATAAAAATGTTTACCATGTTGTATACATCCAGCCACATGGAGTATCCAATAAAGTGATACATAATAAAGACATCAGTCTTCTACCTTTATGAAATTCCACCTCTTATCTGGCTGCTAGTGAAATGCCAAACCTTTTGTTGACACAACACTGAAATGTAAATCTATGTCTGAGTCAGTGACGCTTCATTATTCATGCTGGATTCTAAATTAAAAGACGTTACAGTGAACTCACAAAAGTTTTATAAATTGGCAAAATAATTTATGCATCCGGTGTTAAATTGCAGCCTGTCTGCTTTCAAAATGTAACCCATACTTGATGAACCATGTAGAAATGACCACCTTTTGTACATCATTGCCCAAATTATTATTTGAACAGATTATGTTTTCGTTTTTGGTAGCATGTTCTAATGCAGGTGGAAATGTTGTACCTGACCTTAATTTCAGCCTTTTTCAGTTCTTGACATTTAGTTGGCTTCAGGCTATGAGAGATGGTGTTTTCCTTTTCTAATTTGAGCTAACGATCAGAGCTACGAAATGTAACTGGAATTCTCAGCTAATCAAAGCAAACATGATTAAAAAAAAGTTCAAGACAAATCTAGTGAGTGTAAATGAAAACGTATCGATCTACAGTCTCTATCTTTATACACGTGATTTAACCAATAAGAAATGCAATGTAAATTATTTGTTAGCTATAACGCTAAAGAGAGAACGTGCCTTTGCATGACATTTACTTTGCAATTAAATATTTTGCATTTAATATGAATTCTAGGGTTGTAAATTATGAAAACCTCAACAGTGCACGTGCTAATGGCATGGGTCTTTATACATCTCCCGTGCTGCTGTCATTATATTTTACATAGTATAACGACGCATTGTTGCGATGAATATGAAACTGCCCGATGGAGAACAAACCTCACATCGCTTGATTTATCCTTGTGGTTAAGCAGTAGGCGTGACTCGCGGGTCCAACTGACAAGACGTTGTTGGACGTCTCTCTGGGTTCTCTTAAAAAGGCACGCGCATGGTCCTGGACGTTGTGGCTTGCAAAATGGACTTCGCCACTGCACGGCAAATGGGTGGATTTACGCACACAATTTATGATAAAACAATGTACGGTGTCAGTTTGGCTGGGATGCAGACGTGCCAAGATGTTGATTCAAATATGCTATCCAACACCAGCAGCCCAGTATGTATTTCTGATACATCCTTGTTAGGGTTCAATTTGAGCTCTACTAAAAGTAGTGTGCGGTCGCGCAGGAAAAGAGAGTTTATACCCGAGGAGCAAAAAGACGGCAATTACTGGTTTAAAAGGAAAAGAAACAACGAGGCAGCTAAACGGTCAAGACAGCGTCGACGGATGGAGGGAATTCTCTTGGAAGGACGAGCAGTTGAACTTCTCAGAGAGAATAACAAACTGAAAGCGACTCTTTCGGCGGTGCAGTATCGCGCACTGGAAGTGGAGGTTCATGATAAGACCGATACACTTTCTGACCAAAACCATTGTTTTCATCCATCTGTAACTAGTCTCCCTCGTCCGGCTACTTGGGTATTGTCATCTGGTGCGTCATCTGGTACCAATATTGAAGTTCCCAAAGACTTGTCAGACAATAGATTTACAGAGGTTCCTGGATTAATACATAGCCCAATGTTTCCAAACGTTGAAACTTGTCGAAGAAATCGTATCAACTTTCCTGACGTTTCATACCAAGTATATTCACCAGGCAATGATTTTTTCTCTGGAGCTGCAGTTCCAGATTCTCATCCACCGATGCCAATTTCGAATGACTATCAGTGCTACATAAATGCTGGTATTGCATGTAATGTTGCACATTATCATTCGAATGAATTTGATAAACCATCCCAATACAAAACTTCTCCAAATGGCGGCTTATCGTTTCCAGTAATTTGGACAAACGCCCAATACTCAAATTCAGTTGCGCACCACGCTCAGTTTGCCAATATCGAAGAATGGGCTAATGGAGGCACACCTGTGGATTTTCAAGTTGCAAATAAAGGAAACTCAACTGACAGTCAGAATTACAATTTAGAACCCGTTTTGTCGGAAAGTATTGAAACGGTCGCACGAGCACACGACAGAACATTCAGTAAAGAATCTAGTGGTGTGACGTTATCGCTTTTACCACACAAATTAAGGTTTAAAGCTAACAAACCATTGAAGGAACACAGGTTGATTACCAGAGTTTCCATCAAGAACAACGAAATAAAGAACAGTGATCAACTCGAGGCCCAAGAATTGCTACAGTGGGATGGCACAAAAACAAGTAGGCCTAAGGGTACACCTGACAACTGTGCGACTGTTGCCAGGACCTGTCATACACCGTTGGTTTCTAAAGAGACACCTCCCGAACTGACATTTCCCCCCGCCAAGATCGTCTCAGGTGAGATGACAGAGAACCGACATTTAAGGGATCAGTTGGCGGCGCTGTGTGCCGAAGTGAAGTCCCTAAAGCAAATAATTTTGTCAAAATCGAAATGATTAAACTAAAATGTAATGACCAATTACTGTTAAACCTTACTTCATATTGTTGATAGGCCTACGCGTTAATCTCAGGTTTGATTTCAATGTATTGTAGGTTGATTGTTTACTTGAAAGAAATGTTAACTATTTTTGTTATTAGGGCTAGCTTGTGCGTTTGTTATTCAAACACATTGTCAGGTATGAAAATCCTGATTATGGTCTTCACAGCCAGGTGGTGTCGCTCGTGCACTGTAAAAAGTACAAGCGCGTACAATCCCTTGCACCAAAAAAATGTATTGTATTATTTTTTTGAATCCTTGAATAACCCATGCCTTAATTATTTTAATAAATTGTAATATTTGCCTTCATAGTCTAGGCTATTACAGTACCATATTCGTATGCGACTAGGCCTTAGTTGACTAGGCCTTAGTTGAACTCAACCTTCTTCATCTAGTCATTGAAAAAATACGATTTATAGCTATGGCCTGTAAATGTAGCATCAAACTGGTGTAAACATTGTTTTAATTATTTTTCTCAACAGAGGGCACTCCTGTTAAACACGTTAACTTCCTCGTTGTAATGTGTCACAAGAGGTACAATGGCTACATAGCATTATTTATATGATTGTAGCCAACCGAATAGTTGGCTTGCCTATCTTTGATGCAAAAACATGTTGAATTTATTTTTGTTTTGAAATCATGTGTACATATGTTTTCTATTAAAATATTCAATACCATCAATGAAATTTGAAAATCTTTTGAATTCTGCTGTTGATACTTAATCCCCTGTACTGTGTTCCCCGAAAAAGAAGTGACTTCATGAGTATCGGACTGGATTTGTCTACTGGAATAACGAATAATTGGCCTAAACCAGAAAATGCTGAATTTTAATTGGCTGCGTGGGCTGTCGCTCAGTTCACGCTGCCAATACCCACTGACCTACTAACACAAATCCATGAGGTACAGTCACTCCGGCAGGAAAAGCAAAAGGAGAAAAGGAACGTTACTCAAAATTAACTGGATTTTACCGCCTGCGAAAACTATTTAATTGTGTATCATAAACGTATCATGTACTCGATTACCAGTTATACACCAGAAAACAACAACTTTATCAACCTGGTGATTTGAAAGGTAGGTTTTGATTGTAGCGTAGCGTTGGCAATCCAGCCATATCGTACTGGCAAAAAGATTTGCGCGTAATGTTTAGGCTGCCTATTTGACCGCCCTAACTATTTTGTGTCTAAAGACAAAGTCTGTAGATTTGGTATTGCTAATTATTAACTAACTTCAAAAAGTACGTTTTTTAATTTAAAGATGAAACGTATTACATGAACTGTTTATAAGGAATTGTGTAATGAGTTGGGTAGCTGCAGAATGATCAGGAGTTCGCTATGAATTTCGTCCGCTTTGTTAGCTGTAACGGCTCGAGGGGCTTCACATGTTGCTACAGGGGCAAGCGTTTAATTTAATTTGATATTCTGTACTGGATCATTACAGACTATCTTACTACCAGAAAACATAACGCACAGACCAACCCAGCACAGGGACCTGGATTAGAATTCGCTGCGGTCGCTCTGCGGATTGCAATAAATCAATACAGTATTTAGTTATGCCAGGCTGTGTTGGTGTCTTATCCATGCATTGCTTTATAACACACCAGTTCAGTTCAAAATGGGCACAGCCTACAGAGCAGAAAGTAACACACGCATGGGACTACCTATGGGTGATACATTCCCATTGAGCGGATAGGCAATGGGTCCTGAGAGCGTGAGATTGTCTTCATCTAATGACAATTCTAGTGTATATTTCATAACATCCGCAGCCGCAGAGTACTGGCAGCCATGGAAGGACTGAGCTGATCATGCTTATTTTATAATCCTGACACAATAACGGAATCTGGGGCAGGGGGACATGCTCGTCTGGTTAGGACAAGCCAACTGACAATCGGAACATTCCGCAGCTTTTAACTTTGCAGACTGTCTCGTTTTTACATTTACAATTATTCCTATAGGGTAAATCGATTCATTATCATTAAAAAATAAATAATGGTAAACAGCCGTTTATTTAAACACCATACAAATGCATAATTCTAGTTATAAAGTAACCCTATTATAAATGGTTAGAAAATGTTCGCACGTGCTTCCGCGCTTTAAGTGTCAATTGTTTGTGTGACCTCATTGTCCCCTGATTGTGTTTATATTTAGTTCTTTCTGTCCAACCACGTGTGATGATTATGGCTGGCATTATTCCTTTGTTCACCGTTCTTAGGCGATATGGGATGTTGTAGGTACATGATAACAGTTACTAGGCCTACAGTATAGCTGACTATTCTTCCAAATGTCTGACTAATCTGTCTATATAACTGGGTGGTGGTGGTTAGGCTACCAAAGGACCACGCCTTTTGAAAAGCCCAGGCATTTTGCTACGATATGTTTATTTCGTTCGATATTAGGTAGCCTACC
Organism: Umbra pygmaea; assembly: GCA_016801145.1. Taxonomy (NCBI): domain Eukaryota; kingdom Metazoa; phylum Chordata; class Actinopteri; order Esociformes; family Umbridae; genus Umbra; species Umbra pygmaea. The sequence continues at coordinate 16,821 of JACXGM010008301.1, forward strand.
ACTGTAAGACCGTTGAAGGTCATTGTCAGACAGTCTCTTAGCTCTTGAACGAGGAGGTTAAAATCAATGTTTAGGGCAATGGGTTGACGGCTTTAATAGATCCGGTTGTTCAACTGACTTGGCCCAAGAAAAAAAGCAAATCTATTTTTCTCCTAGACTGTTTCAGACAGTGTGCCTGACTTTCTGCGTAGATCTCTGTCGATGACATCATTTGGATAGCTGGAATGGGGTCGTGTGGGCTCCAGAAATACATAATTTTAACCACTGGATTTCGCAGTCTGGCAGCTTGAATATATGAGCGCAGTCAATTTCCCCAAACGTCCATTAGTCCTGGTACATTTTACAATCATATTTATCTTACAAGCATTTAAATGATTATGAGACTTTGTATAAAATATGGTAATAGTACGTTTTTATAAAATTACACAACTTGATGGAATGTTATGTTGTAAGATGTGTAAACTGCCTGTACGCAAGCCCTGATCCTAACTTTGACTGGTCACTCCATTAATGAGCAACCAAGGCTTGTATGCTTACTGTTTATTAACTGTTTGTTTTTTAATGTCTCTTATTTTTTCTCTTCACTAAACGTGCTTTCGTATTGCAACGCAAAGTGCCAAATACGATTAGTAAATATTTGTGTTTTTTTTGCAAAGAGACACTAGTCTCAGTATGTGAGTAATAAATAATAATTCCTTAACCTAAGCAGTGTATGTGTTTGAATATGAATGGTGTACGCAGGAAGTGAACGTTACAACACATCCATTAGAAAAGCAGACACGCCTTCTGTGCTTAGTCACCTGTTACGAAAGTAAATTGAGCTCATATATTAAATTTGACTTGCTCTGGAAGTCGTTTTACATCATTGCTTAACAATACAAGATGTCCAAAGTCTGGATTACAAAATGCGTTTATAACAGTAGTGTGGTTGAAGATATAACCTTAACTATTGAAGCTTAAGAGACATTTTTACAATCAATAATAATCACAATGATCATAAAGAGATCATTTTGTCATCATATTTCTATATCCAGTTATTCAAGTGTATCTGCTCAATAACTGTAGGTTTGAAAGCAAAACTATGACATGGTATCTTGCTTGCTTAAGAACCATGGTGTGAAAATCTGCTCTCTTTGCTACTCATTTTAGAGCATGTCGCAAATTCAGTTATGCACTATATACGTAATAGTCATTTCATCAACCCTTTATTAACCCAAGGCTACTAACTTGTAAACCTAAGGGTGAACATAACCTTAAATTAGTTTCTTACATGACTCGTACAGTATTCCATGAGTTATAAGCTAATTCTATGTTTAGCCAGTTGAAAGGAAATCAGTGTACCAGCTTTGAGATGACTCACACTAAGACTAAGCATATGAAAGCCAAAACTTGAGTAGCTGTCTGATCTTGAACTTTAACCTTCACTCTTTTTCCCTTCACAGGTTTGGTTTAATCTAAAGGACTATTGCACGGTTTGAGTTACCATTGTTGGACACATGTCATTGGCACCTTTGGATTTCAGATAACAAGATGCCCAGTAGGCAGGATTAAGGACCTATGAGTTTATTAAACACAAGTTTACGTTTAGTTGAAATATGCAGACCATTAAGAGAGAGCCACTTTCAAATGGCTCTTACAGCGAAGATGACACCCTGATCCTCGCCCTTCAAGGGGCCGACAGGGCTCTGATTGGCCAAAAGCTCTGTGCCACTCCCTTCAAGGCCAAAGGTACCAGCTGCCGAAGGAAACGGGAGTTCATCCCAGATGAGAAGAAGGACAACCTCTACTGGGAGAGGCGTCGCAAAAACAACGAGGCAGCCAAGCGCTCGCGGGAAAAGCGGCGCCTTAACGACATGGTGCTGGAGAACAAGTTGATGGCCCTGGGCGAGGAGAACGCCACCTTGAAAGCAGAGCTACTGGCCCTCAAGCTGAAGTTTGGCCTGGTGAGCTCCTCCGCTTATGCCCAGGAGGTGCAGAAGATCTCAGTCTCCACAGCGGCTCTCTACCACGAATTCGTCTCACCGGGCGAAGTCAGAGGCTCTTACGCTAGCGACCTAGAAGCCCCTAACCTGGGAAGCAGCTGTATATCGGTCATCAAACACTCGCCGCACAGCTCGCTCTCTGAAATGTCTGACGTCTCAGTGGCAACCCAGGACGACACGCGCAGGACCTCAGAGGTCATCAAGCGTGAGCTGGCTGAGAACAGCAGCTATGCACGCGAGAGGGGCAGTCCATATGAACTGTACAGGAACTACACAGCCAGCCCTTTCCCTGGCGTTTACTCCCAGCCATCCCCCTTTCTGACACTTGCCAGGTCATCCAGCAGCTCCCCTAGGACCTCCGACGACGGGGTGGTGAGCAAGTCTTCTGACGGTGAGGATGAGCAGCAAGTACCCAAAGGCCCTGCGCCGCACGCGGCCGACCCAAAGACTGTCATCGTCTCCTGCCTTAAAGTGCCCGACGCCACCTCATCTGCTCTGCCCCACAAACTGCGGATCAAGGCCAGGCCCGTTCAAATCAAAGTGGAGGCTGTCGACGCGGACTACGACTCATCCAGGAAGTCCTCCTCACCAGTCATCTTGTCAGCAAGGGAATACTACCAGATGGGCCAGGGCGACTACACCCATTCTTCCCTCAGCCCCTTGTCACTGACCCATATCCAGGACTGGACCCACCAGGCAGGGCCCTGGCAAAGAGACAGCACTGAGAGGCCACAAAATGGCTACCAGCAAAGCCTGTCCCCGGGCCCAGTTTCACAGAAAGTACTTGTGGACCTAAGAGATGGCATCTATTCTCATTCAGACTCTGAGAACTTATGCTTGAAGCGTGGCATAGCGGACCTGTCAGAAGAAGTACTCTCTCTAAAAAGACTGATTACGCGGCAAGGCTCTGTGATAGAATCAACTAGAAGCACTGCAGATCACAATTCATTATCAACAGGATGTTACTCTAAATGAGTTCTGTTTTGCACAACGCTTGTGTTTTCCACTGTTTAATATTGCACTGTGCAGCTGATATGGTATAAAATGCAGTTAATTTCAAATGAAAGGTGTGTTGTGCACTTGCTATTGTAGTTCGGTGTATCTTCTTGATATCTCCACCTGTAACCCAAAGGCTGAGGCTATTGTACATGCAGATTTGATGTTAACTTTTTAACGTTGTAAATGTCAACCTTTTGTTTACAATAAATGTGTTATAGCACTGAACCTTATGTGTGTGGGTGGGTTTTAACACTGTTTTTAATTGAAATGTTGGATATTTGAATAAAAACCTTCATTTTACAAATTGATACAAAAATCTCCAATAAACTTCTAAGAAAATGTTAAATTCCAAAAGGCAATTTCTAATTAGTTTATAAGGGAGATCTGGAGATTCACACGTTGTGTTCCCAAGATTGCTCATTGTTAGCGTCAAATCGATATACACCACTGGTCAAACTTTTTAGAACACCCAGAAATTGACATCTGTTTTGAAAGAAATTGATGCATTAATTCACCAACGTGGCATTGAATTTTTCAGAAATGAAAGTCGAAACTATTATAGATGAGCTAATGGTTTCATCATTAGGACACTGAATTAATGGCTGCTGAAAATTAGATTTTGCCATTGTGTGTGAATAATTAATTATAAATCAGTCATTTCCAACTGATAGACATTTGCCACATTGGTAATGGATTGGATATGCTGTATATTTTAATAAATGTAATTTTACCTTGGTAAATTTCTATTAACTATGAAAATCCCTGAGTGTTGTCTAACATTTGAGCTATACATTATATCACAATATTTTGTTGTATAGATTTTTCTGCCAGCATTAGGACATACTCCTCATTGCCTTGACATTAAAACAATCCATGCACATCAATTATTCATTATGTGTTAGAATGGGAAGCCAGCAAATATGTGAAATAATATACAATAGAAGGTTGACTTGGTATTATACAAAAAATAGACCCCAGTCATTTCCAGACTAGACTCATTCTCTGATTTCAATGAATAACTATTTGATTTTCAACTGTTATTAATCAATCACATCTGTAAAAATCAAAGAGGAACATGTAAGGAACATTAAAATACATTGGTTGCGTTCATGAAACGTTACACATTTCACGGTAGTGTTACCACGATCAAAGTGATTGTTCATTTCGTAGGAAAGACGCTGGACGTGTCGGAGGGAATCCCAATCTGCGGCTCTTATCAGCTGGTCACGTGGGTAAATTACGTCATACTCGGTTCAAAGTTGAAAGTCAAAACAACACTGCAGCCGACTGCAGCATGGCGGTAATTGTAGGGTGCCGAATACTCTTGCAAGCTTTTCGACCCCAAACGGGGAGCATCGGCAGAGTGTGCAGAATACAAGACCATGCAAAGTCTTTACACAATCTCCTCAACAACAAACAACAGTATATTCTTCCGACAAGCAACGGAGCGACCCGTCATTTCAGCTCCGACGCTAAGGATGACTTGATCATTAGATATCTGGACGGAGAAGATGCAGGTAGTTACCCATTGGTGCAACTCTATCCCAAATCTTGTTTTTGCCTAGAAAGTGTTGCCAAATAAAGAACAACTCAACGTTTCACAATTGAGATGACAGCAGTTAAAGCTTTTCTGCTAACTGCTATGCTAATTGTCGCTGAAAACAGTCAAATCGCGATACAGTGTTGAAATGTAGAGGAACATTACATGTAATTAAATAGGTTCACCATGTCACAATTCTCAAATGTTGAAAAACGAAACATACCTTTAACACTAGCGCAGAGAGCTAAGATGACTTTTGTGGTAAAAGCCACCAATCGCATAGGTTACCTACAGTGTATAT
>JACXGM010008302.1:0-29154 GCA_016801145.1 Umbra pygmaea
AGAAATGAACTGGATTGGTATGGTCATCTAGTATCGGGTAGAAATGAACTGGATTGGTATGGTCATCTAGTATCGGGTAGAAATGAACTGGATTGGTATGGTCATCTAGTATCGGGTAGAAATGAACTGGATTGGTATGGTCATCTAGTATCGGGTAGAAATGAACTGGATTGGTATGGTCATCTAGTATCGGGTAGAACCCCGAGATGAATAACTCTGCATCAATATATTCCCATTGAGAAAAACCATTTGAAATATTTATTTATATTTAATGAGCTTCCATCTTTATTCCAACATCTTCACCAAGCCATTTCAATGTCTTTCAACATTGTTTCAATGTCTTCTCAACATCCGTTGCTTAATGGGTTGGATTTCAAGTGAGAATATGATCTGTGTTTATTAACAGGCAGCCTCTCCTGGATGCCTTACCAGCGTGCGGCTCTGAGGCATGTATCATCCTCCTGACAGACCTCATCCGGGACGAGGACATAGAGGAGGATCAGGCTTACTCCATTCTCTCGACCCTCGCCCTTTTCCCCGACCCCACTCCACAAATCATCCACTCCGTCAGTGTAAGACTGGAGGTGTTTTTCTATTAAGTTTGGGTAGAAAAGATCTAAAATAGGTGATATGCTCTTCTGTGTGTCTCCTGTATCCCAATAAATATCTGTGGTACTCATGTAGTACAGAAAGTTGTGACTAATTTTACGTACATAAGGACTTCATATCACAACTATAAGCCATAAATAACATGGCCACAATCAATATAGGCACGTTTTTCATTGCCACCCGATGTTCCAAAAGTAATGGCAAAAATTCCCCATTCAAGCCCCTGTAATTGTCCTTTGTCTTCAGGCCTTGTTGAAGACGCCAAAGCTGCGTGCCAAGGCCCTGTTGACCGGGTCCTCTCTGGTTCATGTCCTGTGTCTGAGGAGTCGGTCCCCCTGTAGTGACATACCCCAGATCCAGAGCTTCATACAGGCCCTGACCGATGCCTTGCAAGAGGGCTGTGGAAGAGTGAAGGCATCCGGCGTAACTGAGGTAAAATACACCAACACCACAGAAATAAAATGGATAGAAAGGCCATTGAACTGCTTGGTGTGGTGATTCGATTAGTACACTACAAAATGGCGATTGTTATTAGTTGTCACGGTGACGACACGCAAATCAGTTTAATGCGGAAGTAGGCCGCTAGATCTTTGCAATGGAATGGTACACATAAAATGGCTGCCGCTCTGACCATTCTGCTGCATTGATTTGAATTGGAATGGCCTTTCTACTCATTCCATTTCTATGACCGACACTAATGAACTCTGAACAGACACATAGCATTATGGAGTCCATATATTGGATTCACCAACTGGGTCCCTTTTTCCAAGGTGTTGCTAACAACTACATAGATCATTAGTATCCTAACATCCTCCACTGAAGCCATCTGCTCCACCGTCCTAGTCATTCATTAGTTAGGCTTTTAATCCAAGCAGGTAGGCGAAATCCAGATGGATAACTTAAAAGAATCGGTGTCTAAAGTGTTCTTTATGTAGAGTTGGACGTAAATGAATTCATGGTTCATCCTTGCCCTGTCTCAAAGCTTTAATCCCTAATGTAGTTAATGAGAAGGATGGAGTAAGCAGCGGGAGTTATGACAATGTTTTCTGGTTCCTCCCGCAGCTGCTCTTTACTTTAAAGGCGGTGGGAAACGCCGGCTTGGTTGCTTCACCTCTCATCCCCCAGCTGATCGTCTGTATCCAGAGCCCCTTCACCCCTCTGGAGCTCAGAATCTCTGCTATCCAGGCTTTCAGACGAATCCCCTGCCACGCTGATGTGAGTAAGATGGCGCATACACTACCGGTTAAATGTTTTACAGCACCCAGGGATTTTCATGGTTTTGTTTGATTAAAATATGTTCAAGACATTACCAAAGTTGAAAAAGTATCACTGTCGGAAATTACTGAATTATAATGAACTGTTCACATACAATGGCAAAGCCAATTTTTTGATGAAACTTTTAACTCTTTCGTAATTAATTCATTTTGGACTATAGGTTCGGATCAATTCATTGGCGTCTAAGTGAATGAAGGTGTACATTTCTATTTTGAAACATATGAACATTCCTGGGTTTAAACGAGTGCAGTCAAAAGACTGGTAGTGTAAGTGCGGTGAGGTTGGGGGTGTGGTATCTGTGATTGACAGCTCTTTGCTCCTCCTAGAGGGAGTCTGTGCTCCAGCTGTATCGTGACCCCCAGGAGGAAGTGGAGGTCAGGGTCGCTGCGTACCAGCAGGTCATGCGCTGCCCCAGCCCAGACGTGCTCAAGGCAGTGAAAACAACTCTGAGGCACGAGACCTCTAGCCAAGGTTTGAATCTGTCAGCGTGTCTGAATTCCTTTGCCGTGCTCCTTGGCCCTTTCACATTTTGCAGGTCGGTAAATGTGAAAGAAATCGGTTGAAATCTTCATCTCAATATTGCTCATACCCAAAGATATGTGTACAGATAATACATGACTCTGCTCTTATCTAGCCAGATCGTTTAGACCTGTAAATGTTAAAAGTTTAGGGTCAAAGCGACACTTACGTTTCGACCACGAGACAATTTCGAATTACTTGGCCTTCAGATCGTAGAATTAAGTCGTTCTCCTTAATGACGTTTCTGACGATCATTCTCAGTGGGTTCCTTTGTGTGGAGTCACCTGACCCAGATCCTACGAACAGACGACCCCATGAAACAGGCCCTGTTGGAGGTGCTGCCTGATGACCTCATCACCAAAGTCTTTGAGGGCGAACCCTGGAAATACTCCTCTTATTTGGACTACACTGCAGATTCTGGTAACTTCCTCTGACATCTAAATGTGTTCTTACAAACCACACCTTTCAAATGTTCATACTGAGTACTTTAATGCAGTGTTTTTCAACCCTGTCCTTGTCGTTCCATGTATTTTATCTATTTCTGAGTTGGCACACCTGATTCAACTCATCTGCTAATTATCAGTCCCTAGATTATTGAATACGGTGAGCTAGTTCAGCAGCTACAGCTAAAATGTGGAACGTCTGGTGTGCCCTGAGGAGAGGGTTGAAAAACACTGCTTTAATGCATGTTCCATGTTAATTCCAATTTAACCATAAACTGTGTTTGTTCTTCTTAACATGTTTATCAATCAATTCTCTGTACATATTTGTATTATTTATTGCTAAAATACAGGGCACCCCTGTAAATGAGTGAGCTGTTGGTTTTCCCTGTATAAAATTATTTTACTGATAATGTTTTCAGAATGGATATTACTTTTCATTTCATCCTTATTGAAAAACAAAATATATGTTTCTGTTTTTATGTGTTAGGACTTGGAGTTGGAAATATGGAGGGAGCCGTAGTTTTCTCTCCCAAGTCATTCGTGCCTCGCTCTGCCATGGCTAACCTGACTGTTTACATTCATGGAAGGGCTTTCAATCTGCTTGAGGTGAGTAGTTTATATTATAACTCCATCTAATAATTATTGTATTATCTTACAATTTCAGGATGTCCAATTCGTGATTAAGGCCCTGTTTCTTTGCTGTAATTCCCAGTGGACAAAGAAGAGCTAAGCTGAGAAACAGTCTAAAAAACACAGCCTCTAAAACACAGCCGCTAAAACACAGCCGCTAAAACACAGCCTCTAAAACACAGCCGCTAAAACACAGCCGCTAAAACACAGCCGCTAAAACACAGCCGCTAAAACACAGCCGCTAAAACACAGCCGATAAAACACAGCCGATAAAACACAGCCGATAAAACACAGCCTCCAAAAAACATCCGATGCCACCCACAGAACTAAATGAAAAATCATATGTGAACTAAATTGAATATGAAACATTATGTGTGAATGAAATTGAATACCAAACATCTGTAAATGAAATTGAATATGAACCATCATCTGTGAACTGGATTTGAAATATCTGTGAACTAAAATAAATATGAAATATAATCTATGAACTTAATTCAACATAAACACAGGTCGATCTTCGAGTGGAAAACATTGAACCTCTTCTGAAAGACATTTTTGGCCACCAATCAACATCCTCACCTCACTCGACAACTCCGGAGAATGATGCAGAGAAATCTCAGACGAATAAGAGAAGAAATAAAGCAGAAGAAGGAACTAAAGGACAGATAAAGAGGAAGAAGAGGAGAGCAGAGGGAAGAGAAGATGAAAGGCTGAGCAGAAAAGAGAAAGAGGACTGTTCCTCCAGTCTCTACAGTTACATCAACCAAGCCAGGACTAAGGTGAAACCTGATATTAACACTGCAACAATGATTAGAACATCTAAGCCTGTGCCAATTCTGAGAATGGATTAAGAAATAAACTGTTTTTGCATATTTGAATTATACTTTAGTCGATGGTAAAAGTAGGTAGTTTGTAGACCGTCTAAAGGTGTCAGATTGTCAACATTGGTTTATTTACAGTGCTGATGGATGATGACGGATGTGTTGTTGCCAGTCCTCAGGGGGGAGAGCGGATGAGGCTCGGCCACGGTGTTGGCTTAGTTTCAAGGTGTTTGGGAACGAGCTGAGCGCGATGACCTGCGACGACCTTCACGCTCAGATGAAGGGGCTGTCACTCAGCGTGGCTGGCTTCGCCGTCACCCTGCTGAAGGTATGAGCCGTTGACCTTTGACCCCTGAAGGTGAGAAAGTGGTGCTGGTTACCTCATGTAGGATAGGACTCCTTGTGAACATCCAGGACGAGTGTGGTTGAATCAAACCCTATACGACATCTGTTTAGTGCGCTTGCTCACGTTAGCTTCACGTTTTAGAATTGCATCTAGAAAGAATGTGAGTGCTGAAAGGGGTCTCTCTCCACCTTTACCAGGGGCAGGAAGTGCAGCTCCACCACAGGGCCGTGTTGATGACACATGAGCTGATCCTGCCCTCTCTATCCGGCTTACCCATCAGACTGGGTATCAACCTGACTTCCCTCCTCTCCCTGCGTGTGAAGGGCAGTGCCAACTACAGAGACTGGTCCCACTTCTCCCTGGCAGGTCACATCAAGCCTACGTAAGCGTTTTCCATAGCTATGTGTTTCTTTGATACATTACCATTTGAGCTGTTTAGCAGATGTTATCCAGAGTGACTGACTGTAAGTACAGGGCCATCCCATGGAGCAACTTAAGGTAAAGTGCCTAGCTCAAGGGCTCAACCACATCTGTCCCACTCGGGACTCCAACAGTCCGACTACAAGCCTGACACTGTAAGCTACCTGTCATTTTTCCACAGGGCCTACATGGGCCTGTCCGCCAGCATGGGAGTGGAAGGCGCCCTGGGCAGGGCGGGGCTGGAGTGGGCCACGGAGCTACGGACCTCCAGCAGTTTGGATGGGAGTGTACATCTGCAGGAAGGTCATGACTTACGGGTGTCCCTCAACACGCCGGAGGACTTCATGGACATTGTCTCTGTCAAGTGAGTGGAGCTGCCGTTAATGTGCTTCACAATTAGATAGATGTACAATATCTTCCAGAAAAATGTAAAAAGTCTTATTCAAGTATTAATCTGGTTAGGTAGCTGGTTTGGATAAAGTCTAAAAATCATGACAACTGAGCAGAAAAATGTGATATATATTTTCAATGTTTGCCTGCGTGCCACAGCTCCAGAATGTTTCATGTGAACGGAGACCACAGAGAAGAGATGAGAGGCTCGAAGCGTCGTGTGGAGAGGACCACCTGTACTCCGAAAACCTGTGAGTTCATCCCAAGACTCAGAGTACTAAAACATCCGGGGAGAATAACAACTGGTGTCAAGCCTGGAAATATCCACTTCCTCTATGAAAGTAGTTCATCTCAGTGTGGATTTAGCCCTTAACATTTTACTTAGACGCTCTCATCCAGCCCGATCAACAGCTTAAGATAAGCAGCTGTGACAGCCATATATCACAGCGATAATAAGAACAGTAACTCTCAGTAGAGAGGATATCTGAGACTAGTACATGATCCATTTGTAATTATATTCCATCTAAATAGAAATCCTGCATGATTGTTTATAGAACTAATTGTCTGAGCAGCCGCTTTGTACTTCTTTCCCCAGGGTCTAAGATGGTGGGCTGGCAGCTGTGCTCTAATGTTTCCTACCCCTTATCCTCCACGGGGTTAACCTTCCCCCCTGCCGGCCCTGTGCACCTCTCTCTCCGGCTGCTGAAGCTTGATAGGGGGCTTCACCGGTACCTGCTGGAAGCTGCCTACTCCCTGCTGACCCAGGTACACCCAGTCTAACCCAGCTCCTGATTATTGTCCTCCTTTGCTTGTAGAATGGATGCTATTTCATAATGTTGAAATAACCAGAAATAACAGGGTCAGACTGTGAAATAGTCAAATTCGCAACTTATTTCTCCAGTCTGACTCACTGCAAAGCTCCTTCCTGTTTCAGTCACGTTTACAGTCATGTGAGTCTGAGAGAAACACCCTAACATACATGGTAGATCCCCTTAAACAGTCAGTTGTCTACATTCAGTTAACCCTCGATGTACACAAAATCCAACAGAAATGCCACATCTCTTATCCCAGCACTATAACGTACTTACTGGCCAGTAACTTAACTCTGTTACTCTCTGCTTTTTACCCCAGCTGAGAAGCAACTGTAGCGACGTTGTCAATTTTCACATGAAAATAAATGTTTCCCCTGATTTACTGTACAGTGCATTATGGGTAGTGTAGTGTACACCAAGCTACACAATGGGATAGCCCAGCATTGTAATTAGTTTGGTGTTCCTCTGTGTTCCAGCGGGGCTCGTGGCTCCCCAGAGAGGTCTCTCTCCACCTCCTCCTGGCCACCCCCCAGTCCTCCATCCCCAGGGACTTGTCTCTTGACCTCGCCCTCCGCCCTGACAGGCTGCTGGTCAGGGTGAGCCACCCTCTGAAGACCGTCATCATCCAGGGTATTCAGCTTGTTTGAAACTACTTCGTTGTGGACTTTACTCACCTCCAGTGCCCATCAACACTAGGTTCTAGATTTGAACTGGGTTCCTGTTGTGTTACATTACATTTACACTTGAGTCAGTTCTCAGATGCTCTTTTTCAGAGGTAGTTACAGTAAGTACAGGGACATCACTTGGAGCGATGTAGGATAGAGTGCATTGCTCAAGGGCACAACAACATGGAATTACAAGTGACTCCCTACTCTAGATGTCCCTACTCCTGTTCTAGAGGAAACCCTCGTAAACTGATGTCGTTGGTGTTTCTTTTTCAGGGCAACTTGACCAACTGAGGAACATGTGGACCGGTAAAATTGAGATTGTTGTGGATAACGTTTGTCAGTTTTACATCCTGGTAAGAAATAAGAAGAGATGGAAAAAAAGTTTTGTTTTGAGCTTTTTGATTCAGCCATATTTGTTGTGTCCCTTGAAGGCTAGCATTGGAAATTCCTCATTTCCCATGGCGCACTTGGTTTCCACAGGGACTGATCGACACGCAGAATCTCCTTTCAGAGCAGAGGCTGCGCTACCATCTAGAAGCCAAAGTGGGCACGGAGAGCCGTCCCATGATCCTCTCTGCTAACATCACTCGTGGGCTGGGCAGAAAGACCAGCATGTCAGCCACCCTGAACAACGTGTTCAGAGAAGCTGCCTCTGTCTCAGGTACAGCAACCTAGATGATCGAACACTGGATACTGTCACGTTATCCTCCTGTGGCAGAGCCTAGTAAGTGGCTCCACTCCCCACAGAATCCCTTCTATGTGTTTGTATCTCGCGGACAGTTCGTGTCATCCTCTGCATTCACCCAATAGACCACCAGTGTTCTCTGTCAACCGTTCACACCAGGTATCAATTACATTCATCAGTACATGTACTTAAGTTCCTGTGTTTGTCTTGCATTTGTCGGTTATTATTACAGTGAATGTGTTTGTCCATGTACATTTACATGTTGCTACCTGTATGTTTGCGGATGATTGATATGTGTTTTTTGCAGGCTGTGTTTGCATGTTTTAAAGTAGGAAAACATTAACTTGTTTTGCTTCTGAACATTTCACCCTCTCATTAGGGATGTACGCGATTGCCTCCTCTCTACACACTCACTTACAGATTCAAAACTAACTATCAGTTACAGTTTTCGGTTTGTTATTACGTGTTTTATGTGCCTCTATGTAAATGAATGTCAGACCAATCAGCATCGGTTCCTTATCCACAGGGGTTCTGGAGAGGAGGCTGAATGATGGGCGGAGTCAGTATTCCCTGGAGGTGGAGCTCCTACTGCCTGGAGTGGTGGCTGGGCGTGTCCTGGGGATGATGGAGCAAAAGGAATCACTGTGGAGCTCTGCCCTGAGGCTCAAGTACGGCCTGGGAGGTGAGTGGGATTACACTGACAAACTTAGGCCCAGAGTGGACCTCTGCCCGGCTTCCACTCGTAGTGCTACACTGACCTTTCGACTTTTCACAGAGGAGGCGCGCCACCTTCGTCAGGAGTGCCACACATCCCAGAGCCTGAGGAGTGACCGGGAGGCCAACCAAACATACCACATTAGGGCTGACCATGAGTTTTACTGCTCCAACACTGCCACCATTAACCACCAGGTACACTTTGATAACCACCAAGAATGTGCTGAACATCATACCAGGGTTTGTTTTGTTTGGTTCAAGTGATATTTATTGATTTACACTTCAGAATCCATTTTTTTGTATGAATTTTTCCAGATTTTCCTCCCTTCCCAATTCTCTCTAACCCTGCCTTGTCGTCAGCTCTGCAACTTTTTGGACAGATCTGTGGGATGACGAGGGGCGCGCACATGGTTCATCTAACCACATGTCACCCGAGCCACCAATTATTTTCGCACTGCTCACCCAACATGGAAGCCTATAGTCAGATCATGCACGGGATGATTGCGTTCATTGACTATACTTTTGCGATTGATGCCTGATCTGAACATAAACCAAATCTCGGGCATTGCTATGCCAATACGCTTTGCCTCATGCAGGATGTGCGGGGAAAGTCAGAGAACCCATGGTCAGGGTCGAACCCACGACCATTGTGACATAGACTGTCCTGCAATGCAGCAACTTAGCTCACAACGCCTCGCGGACCACCCAGATAGAGCGTGTTCTAATAATTTTCCACCTCGCCTCATCCTTGTCGTCTTTGACTCTTTCCCCCAGGTCCAGATCAGACATGAGGAAAGCCCAAGCCACACCAGATCCAGTGTGGATGTGAACTATGGGAAACACTGGGATGAGAAACCCCAAGTCCACCTCAGCCAGTCCTTTAGGAACCAGTCCAGACAGAATCTGACCAGCTACGCTCTGGAGGTAAGAACCAGTCCAGATATAACCTTACATTGTGCTTATACATATATGTCAGTTGTTGACAGATGTCAACATACAACCATCGTACACTGCCCCAATAAAATTAAAGGAACACGCAATCATCATAATATGACACCAAATCACTCTGTCCAGTTATGAAGCATAAGCGATTGTGAATCAATGACACCTGTTTTGGTGCAAATTAAAGTGACAACAGGTGTACTGGAGAGGCAACAGCAAGACAACCCCAAAAAAGGGAATGGTTTTACAGGTGCTGGCCACAGACATGTGCTCTCTCCTTATCCTTCCTAACTGGTTGTTCTTCAGTTTTGTGTTTTTCTAGTGTCCTTGCCACTACTGTTAGCATGAGGCGGTACCTGCAGCCCATTCAGGTTGCACAGGTAGTCCAGCTCCTCCAGGATGGCACATCCAAATGTGCCGTTGCAAGAAAGTTTTCAGTGTCTCCCAGTACAGTCTTAAGAGCATGGAGGAGATACCAGGAGATGGGCCGTTACAGGAGACATGGACAGGGCCGTAGAAGGGCATAAATGCAGCAGCAGGACTGGTATCTGCTCCTTTGTGTGAGGAGGAACAGGAGGAGCACTGCCAGAGCACTACAAAATGAACTCCAGCAGGCTACTGGTGTGCATGTTTCTGACCAAACTGTCAGAAACAGACTACATGAGGGTAGAATGAGGGCCTGACGTCCGCTAGTGGGACCTGTGCTCACAGCCCAGCACCATGAAGCTCAACTGGCATTCACCAGAGAACACCAGAATTGGCAGGTCTGCCATTGGCCCCCGGTTCTTTTCACATATGAGAGCAGGTTCACACTGAGAACACGTGACAGACGTGAAAGAGTCTGGAGACAACGTGGTAAACGATATACTGCCTGCAACATCCTCCAGCATAACCGGTTTGGCTGTGGGTCAGTGATGGTCTGGGGAGGCATATCCTTAGAGAGTCACACAGACCTCCACATGCTAGCAAATGGTACCTTGACTGCTGTTAAGTACCGGTATGAAATCCTCAGGCCCATTAATAGGCCTTATGCTGATCCAGGTCTGGGAGAACCTCCCACAGGAAACCATCCACCGTTTCTTTGACAAAGTATTGAGCAGAGGCTGTGCATACTTATGTACATGTACTTTTTATTTTTTTTATTTTTTATTAATTTGTTAAAATTTCAAACACACTTCTTTCACATTGTCATTACAGGTTATTGTTTGTAGAATTCTGAGGAAAATAATGAATTAAATCAATTTTGGATTAAGGGCGTAACATATCAAAATGTGGAAAAGGGCTGTGAATTATTTCCATATGGACTGTATAATACGGCTATCAGCCAATTAGCATTCAGGATTCAAATCACCCAGTTTATAAGGTATTATATACCACTACTATCCGCCAATCAGCATTCAATATTCAAAGCACCCTGTTCAGGACAGCATTCATGACCTGCTACTTCAGAGACAAACTTTGTCATTATGTAGCTCTCAAAATCCGCGGTCAGATTAATTTCAGATCTGCTTCCTAAAATTTCTAATTTCTATAATATTAAATATATAGATGTTATCCAGCACTCCATCCCCTAACCGTTTCACCAGTTCAGCCTGCAGGTCCCAGACAAGCATTTGAACTACAAGACCCAGCTGCTGCACTCCCACCTGAGACAGGGCGGAGCAGAGAGCAGCACCCACCTCAAAGTGAACTACAATGACCAGATGCCCCTAGTAGCTGGACTACACTGGAAAGACACATCCAGAGCACTGTTGAGGAAATGTGAAGGTAATGAGAAAAGGAATATGGTTGATATACGGTTCTCTATTGTATCTCTGTGGATTTCTGTAGTGTCCTTCTTCAGTTTTAACCACATGAATGAGTAATGTTCTCAGTAAGTGTACAAAGTTTGGGTCTTTGTGTTTGTGTGCTGTCTCCAGGTACGTTTAACATGGACACTCCCTGGCTTTACTTGTACACAACCCACAAACTGAGACAGCCACAGCGGCAGACGTACCAGCTGACCTCTGAACTCACGGCCCGCAAGTGGCTGAACATCCCCAACCTACTGCTGGATGGTTACTATAGGAACAGGAGCAAAGACATTGAGGCTCGTCTACACCTCCACACACCTACTGTCACCTACCTTAAGGTAAGAGGCATTCTACCTGTCCTAACATTTTCACTTGGCGTATTGTCTTGTTCTTTTGCTTTACCAATATTTAACCAGGCAAGTTGTCTAAGAACCAATTGTGATTTATAGCAAGGGCCTAGGAGCAGTTAGAGTTAACTGTTTTGCCGATTATGGTTGGGAATCCATACTGATACCACTAGACCACCTTGTTGCCCCATATTGTTTTGTCATTGATTTGACAATGACTTTAAACAATGACTTCATATTATCAATTGACATCGACTTGACACATTGATTTGACACACTGACTTGACCTAATGACTTGACACTGCGACCTTGTTTAAAGAAGCACCTCCTGGCACCCGGAGAACCAGGGTGATATTAAGCATGTGTTCCATCACGTTCCAGGCAGGAGGCCTGGGTATGATTGGTAAACAGGGCCTGAAGGCCTCCTCTACCCTGACCTCTCTCTGGAGCCCTGCACTCCGAGGCGACTTCCGGGTGGAGGTCACCAAGCAGGGCCGGAGCCTGCAGCTGGCCTCGAGCTACGGAAGTCACAACCTCAGCCTCACAGCTGGACTCACCACGCTGGACATGGTAGGCAGGAGGAGAGGACCTAAGAGCCACGCTAATCTACCGTCCACTCATTCTGATGTATGAATACATGTATGACAGCAGGGGTCTGATGTCATATTTTTCACTTTGCAGAATTTGACGAAGAGGATGGTGACGATGACGATGAGCTGGTCAGGGCCTAAAAGCCCACCTCTGGAAGTGGTGCTGGAAGGAGGGGTGGAGGAGCTCCAGAAGGACAAACGGGTGTATCAGAAGAGAGCTGTCCTGCTTCTACGGTATGCAGATACGATTACACAGAGTGGTCAAATAGAACCTGACGATGATGATTATGATGATAAGATGTAAAGTTACCCCGCCCCTTCCTGCCTTCAGGACGCCGTTCCAGAGCTTCCTTCAGAGCCTCCTTCTCCAGGAGACCTTCACCGTCGACCTCCACAGGGGCCTTTACATCTTGGAGTCCAAAGCCCGTCTGTTTTACAACTGGGAAATCGTTCATGTTCTCACCCTGGGTTACCAGAGACCCAGCCCGTTTGTGAGTCCAGAACCAATCAGGAGGCCATTATTCTACTTGAGTTTGCGTATTATAGTAAATTATAGAAATGGAATGAACAGAGCAGATGAATCCTATTCCCGTTCTTATTCATTTCTGTTTCTATGTATTTCAGTATATGGAGAGACCATAGAAATGAAATGGATAGACAGGCCATTCCAATTTAAATCAATGTAGCAGAATGGTCAGAGTGGCAGCCATTTTTAAGTGTGCCATTGCAAAGATCTAGCTGCCTACTTCTGCATTAAACCGATTCTTGCGTTGTCACCTTGACAACTAACAACAATCACCATTTTGTTGTATACTAATCAAATGACCACGCCAAGCAGTTCAATGGCCTTTCTATCCATTCTATTTCTATGGGAGAGACTTATCTTTGACCTACCCATGTCAATCGACCATATATTTATTAACTTAAAGTCCAGATCTACCTTATTCCCCTGTTCTCCACAAAGGTCTAATAGTAAGATTGTTGATCTAATATCAGGTCCTTTTAATCTCAATATAATCACATTTATCTACCCAGTCTTGATCTACATTCCTACTTGAATTGCCTTTCAAGAAAAAGGTTTTCATGAGAGTCGTTTGTCCATCCACCACAGTGACGTTGTCTTCACGTCTTGTCTACAGATGTGCTCTTCCCTGACCCATCCGTTCAGCTCAGAGCTCGTCCCACCAGACTCTGAAGTATGTGTTGCACTATCCAGGAACCAGGTAAGGGTGGTTTCTGCCCAGCACATGTGTTTTCAGGAGAACTTCGGTGTGTTAAATGACTGGATGGAGTATTCATGTTATCAAACTGTGCAGAGTCACCAAAAAGTAGAAGAGACCAGCAGAGGGTTGCAATAGAGCACATATGGAGACTGAGTTGAAATATGGGTCCCTAAAGCCTAGTTGAGTCCAAAATCGTTTTCTGAATATGAACACTCCTAAATTTAAAAGACTGGAATATGTGTCTGAGTTGGTCTAGTGGTCAAAGCCCCCGACTCTGGACCACGTTCCCTGGCGACACCCCGGCTCAGCTGCTGTCTGTGCCCTTTCTCTCCATCTTCTACGTGCCTCATACTGTTATGACAAAAAATAGAAAATACCGCCAAAAGAAATCTTAAAAAAATGAATTTCATGAAATCAACCTTCGAGTGTCAGTCATTTCAAAATTGAAACACAACTGAAAAGATATTTATGCATCTGCTAGACCTTTTCATAAATCCGATGCAATTAGTGTCAACAGGCAGCACACGGGTGGGAAAATATTTGAACTATTGATGCAAACGAGAGACCCCAGCAGAGGGTGTAGGAGTAAAATGAAAAAAGTTGTGTAATCAAGAAATTGTAGACATTTGTTTTCATGAAATTAGTGATTTATAAGACATATACAGTTGTCTTAAAATAGTCCAGAGACTAGAACGAGACTTTCAGCCGTACCTAGGAAGATGGTGTGTTTGAAGGACTTTATTCAGTCTTGTACCTGCCGTGTGACACTACAGACACAGCAAGAGGTTAGAGGAAGGCTTCGGGTTGGAACCAAGGACAAAGTGACATTCCACGGACAGGTGCATTTTGACTCGGCTGATTCACCACAAAATGGGGTCAAAGTTCTGGCCAACCTCACCAACCTACTCCAGGTGAGGCAGCTTCTGAAAAGTGAAATCACATATACCTTAATGGATGTGTGGAGGCATTTGGTTTAACTCCATACTGTGAAATGACTTGCCTAACCCTACTTGTCTATCTCCTTGTCTTCAACAATGGCAAAAAGAGAGGAAGCTGTTTTAGAGTATTAAGATAGACACAAGTTTATCTATTCATTTGCTGTTACAGCTGAACCTTCCTTCATCTGCCTTGTTGGATGGAGGTGTATCCTGGAATTATCAAAATAACAGTGTGTTTCAGTACATGGTCCGAGGAAAAGTAGGAGTTGATCAGAATGAGTGTCAGGTGAGAATGACTATTAATTTAATCCTTGGATAAACCATTGCTTCTTTACAATTATAGCACACATCAATCAGTAACATAATGGGCATTCTTCTCCGCCAGTTTTCTGTTAATCTGAATGGGTCGTCAGGCAGAGTTGGCCTGTATTCTTCTTTAAGTCATCCCTTCAGATCAAAGATCCCCAAAACATTGGAGGTGGGTCAGCAATATGACAATTAATGTTTTATTACTCAAACCAATTAACAGAAAATATAGTCAGCTTTGGAAAAAATTAAGAGACCACTGCAATTTTTTCTTAAATCAACCCCATTTAATTCCTCTGAAATGTGATCAAGAGGAAGATGGATGGTCACAAGCCATCAAACAAAGTCGAACAAAGCCACACTGACTCTTAATTATTTCCAGAGCTGTATATTCTCTTTTTGATCATTGTGTCTCCTGTTTTTTTTGTGATATTAATCATTTATATTATTTTTAAAATTACTCAACAACAGCATATTTCTGAATGCCTCAAGATGTACAGTACTAAAATATAAACAAGCTATTTAAAGCAGTTCACCATTATCTAAACACTAGTTAATTGGGTTAACCTATGGTACATCTACATGGTAGTTTATTATATTAACCATTATCTACATGGTAGTTTATTATATTAACCATTATCTACATGGTAGTTTATTATATTACCATTATCTACATGGTAGTTTATTATATTAACCATTATCTACATGGTAGTTTATTATATTAACCATTATCTAAAAGGTATTTTATTATGTGCACCATTATCTGTAAGCTTTAGTTTCAAGCTCAATAAGTAAATTGTGATGTTGTCCTGGTTTGTTTTTAGTGAGTTGTGTTTTGGTCTGTGTGTGTTGGTATTGACTAGGCCCAGCTGACTGCAGACTACTCTGTGATGGAGGGCAGAGTGGGAGGCTCTATGTGGGTGAGGACCGACGGGAGGGACCGAGCTCTCCTTCAGGCCAAGCTCTCCCAGCAGAGGGGCTCCAGAGGCCTGGGTCTGCAGTTGGACCTGCTCAAGAGTCTGCGGTCTGCTACAGCCATGGACCTGCACTGCAACATGTCTGCCAACATCTCCTCAGATAGGTGAGGCTGTTTTCACAATGGGCTGGTCTGAACGCCACTGTTGATTTTCTTCAAAACCCACTTGAGGAGGTGAATTAATGACTGTTATTGACAGTGGAACAAATTTACTGAGCTTCAGCAATTTCACGGTAACTGCACATGTGTTTTGCTTTACAAGATGTTCAACGTCAGCAGAAATATGTTCTCAAGGATTCACAGCTGTAATGACTCCCAAAAGGGCTTCCACCGAATAAGAAAGTTTACATTGTAAGCTTGTGAACGGGAAGTTTATATATTCACTGTGCTGTAGCTACTGAATGTGTACTCAGCAACACCCATAGTCTGTCTCGCTCACATTCTGCCTGTCTGTCTGCCCACACCTCACTTTGAAACTGCCTGTCTGTCTCTAGCACAAATGCTACAATGGTTCCTTGGTCTCCTCTGCCTTCCAGGCTCTCCTTTCACAGCTACTTTGACCACGGAGGCCGTGTGTTGCAGGCCCAGGTTAATGGGACACTAGAGCAACCCCCTGGCTCCTCTGGTCTGCAGATTGCAGTCACAGGGGACCTGAGGCACTCCTTAACCGGCCTCGCTGCTTTGCCTCCTGCCCTGAGTCTGGAAGGGGCTCTGGGGCAGTCAGACAGGCTCACTGAAGGTATGGCTCCATTAGACCTGGAATATGACACTCGAAAAGGTTAAGTGGTTGAACGTGCCGTGGTGAAACCATGTTAGTGTTCTGTATTGTTTATGTCTGAGTTGTATTAACAAAGTTCTTTGTCAAACCAACACACACTGTGGTACACTACAGTGCATCCAGAATGTATTCACAGCGCTTCCCTTTTTCCACATTTTGTTATGTTTACACCCTTATTCTGAAATTGATTTAATTCATTATGTCCCCTTAAAATTCTACAAAAACACCCCATAATGACAATGTGAAATTGTGTTTGACATCTTAGCAAATTTATGAAAAAAAGTACCATCTTGGAGAGATCGATGTTTTAAGCATTATAACCTCAATTATACCTTTACATTCCACGGTATAGAAAATCACACATTTACCCTTCATGAAGTGGGGTTATGACAAGTTATGAGGAGTTTGGTGTGGAAGAACTCGAGGGGCCTGCACAGACCCCAATGAACACCTTTGGGATGAATTAGAACACAGATTGAGACAGATGGTGGGCCAACTCCATTGATGTGTGCGGGTGTCCTACAGGGCTGCTGAGGGTGGCAGTGAACCAGGCTGTGTACAGTGTGGAGCTGAGCCATCAACAAGACCCATGGCAAGACGATAATGGCATGCTGGGAGAACAGCCTGACTCTGCTCGCGATTGGCTATGTGCTCGAGCTGGGGAGGAGTCTCTCTGCATGAATGTGAGCCGCCGATTGGGCAGTCAAGAGAGGCGTGAAGTCAACTGCCAGCTCTCTCACTCCTTCCATTGGCTCCGTACTGCAGGTGACAATCGCTCTTTATACATTAATTTCTCTCTCGCTCTCTCGCTCTCTCGCTCTCTCGCTCTCTCGCTCTCTCGCTCTCTCGCTCTCTCGCTCTCTCGCTCTCTCGCTCTCTCGCTCTCTCCTGTGTATAAATATAGTCCCTTCTCCTGTGTCCTTTTTCAAGTCATCTTCCTTTGCTCCCTAAAATGAATCAAGCAATCCATCACCTACTGTCTAGCTACTTGTTTTAGATAAGCTACACTCAATTTATAGTAACAGTATTCTCAGATAAAATGTATCAAATACTATGTCTGTTGTTGTCTTACGTGCCTTTTAAAATCTAGGTAAATGACAATCACTCAATACTGTCTGTCTATCTGTCACTACTGTCTGTCTATCTGTCACTACTGTCTGTCTTATCTGTCACTACTGTCTGTCTATCTGTCACTGTCTGTCTATCTGTCACTACTGTCTGTCTATCTGTCACTACTGTCTGTCTTATCTGTCACTACTGTCTGTCTATCTGTCACTGTCTGTCTATCTGTCACTACTGTCTGTTTCCACTGTTTGCCTTTACTGTCTGTCTTTCTGTCTCTATTGTCTTTGGTTTGTCTGTCTGTCCATCTCTACTGTCTGTCTTTCCTGTTCTGTCTCTCTGTCTGTCTGTTTCTTTCATCTGTCTCTTCTGTCTTTCTACTGTCTAACCTCACTGTCTATTACTAATGTCTCAGGTATACCTGATCACAGCAGTACCCAGCTGAGCTGGAACCAAGGTAAGGGCAGATTCTCAGTGCTGGCAGAACTACAGGCCGAGGCTCAGGGCTTAAAGGCTGAGTTTGAGGGAGCCAGGACTGGCCGGGCATTCCAACGATGGGAGCTCCAAACCAGGGTACAGCACCAATGCAAGGCCCTGGTCCAACAAGGCCTTCCCAGTTTCATGCAGGCTACAGGGCACTACCAGGTGACGTGTCCTTCCACTGGATCTCTTTTTCCCTCCTTTTATCATCTTTGCATCTTTCTTCACCTCATCCTTTACATTTGCCCCATCTAATGTAATTGAATATCAATTTAATAGGGGAAATAGTAGCATATTATAATCATTTTTCTTTCCAGGAGAATCCAGGAGGTGTGAGTGCAGGTTTGGTCGTTCAGGTTGAAGAACAGAGAGCCGTTAACCTGCTAGTGGATGCTTCCCTGATCAACAGCACCGCCAGCCTGAACGTGAATCTGATGCACCATCTGAAGAACATCAACGGAGTGATACCAACAACATTACAGGTGACAACACATTACTAGCAAAACATAAACAAGATGCAAATACCGTATCTCATGCAACCCGTTTAATGATTAGAATACTTTGTGGGGGAAAATGGCAACACCTTTTTGGGTTGTTGTCAGACAGAAGAGTAGCATTGTCTAGTTGCACTCTAGTGACCCCTTGTGGTTAACGGGGCTCCAGCAAGTTCCATTGTGGTTGTTGGCCTGTGAATTTCTTCTCCTCCAAACATGTACAGTAGGTGCTTGTTAGCTGCTTAAAAACGTGTGGTGAAATTGTAACCAGTTTTGTCTGCCTTGAATGTGTTATTCAAAAATGGAAAACTTGTTTGCTTTATTCATGCTAGTTCAATAGGTAGAAGACACACGGGTGTAGGTCCCTTGTGCACTTCAACTCATATACGATACATTCCTGCATGTTGTCCCTTGGCTTCCTGTTTGAGGAACAAACCTTTTCGAGGTCTCTGTTTTCACAGATGAGCTGCAAGGGGGAAGCAACCTTGGCCGACTCTAACGACTGCCTCTCAGCCCAATGCTCAGTAAGCATAGCCAGTCAACCCGGAGAGGTATGTATCTCTCACTCCCGCAGAACGCACATCCAAAAGCTCTGCCTCGGCCTACCCTAGGTCTGATACAGCCCCACGAGCCACACTAAGCTCAGGGTTAGCCTCAGCCACTTGTCCCGCTTGGTGCAGCTCTCCCTGGGGCTGACCATCCACTCCAGCCTCAGGCTTCTACTGCCGCCTTTGTAGATGGTGGGCCCCTGGGGGGGTGGAGCTTCTAGGGAAGGTTGAGGTTCCCGGCGGAGGTGCTCTGCGAGTGATTTGGCCTGGATGATTACGGGACTCAAGGCAGAGGTCAGAGGTTTTGTCAGGAAAAAGGTAACGTCGCCCCCCCCGAACAGAACGTCCATGACCACGCTTGGTTCAGGAGTTGTGTGGACTCTGAGACCAATAAGTATTTTCTTCACTGACTTGCCTTTGCTACTAAAATAATGATGCTCGAGGTGGTCTGGACAATTCAACCTGAATGGGCCTCTCCCTCACCTCTTTCATTCCACCTCCAATTTCCCTCACTCTTCCCGGGAACGCCCGGATCACATTGGATTCCCACACTGCCTAGCTGAACACCTCAATAACCTAGCAACCCCTTAGCCATGCCCCAAACGCTGCCTTCACTGTCCTACCCGAGCATGACTACATCATCCTAAAGGCATGCTGGGATATCAGAAGACACCACAATGCGCATGGTAGCAGGGCCAACTCAGACACAGGTGGAGCTGGACACTGAGGGATGTGTTGGCCCATGGGACCAGCCTAAGTAAAGGAGCGCACAGAACCCAGAGCTGGGTTGTCTGTCAACGCTGTGCTCTATTAAAGGTAGAGCCATAGAAACCAAGTCTATTTCTATGAGTTGACCTGTGAAAACATGGCGGAAACTGGCGGAAAGTGAACTTACACCTTTATCACAGATAGAACATGTTATGATGCCGTTATGCATGGTTTGGTTTAGTATAGCTCTCATTTGACTGTTTACAGTGTGAAAATTAATTTAGATTTTTTCATAATGGTTTCCACAAATAAGCTGTTCTGCAGTACTATGTTTTGTTGCCTTGGTTTCTCCTCCGCAGACTGTCCTCCCACTGCGCTTGTCATTGAACAGCTCGCTGGTTGGTTCCGGCTGCACCACGCGTCTGGACGCACGCCTTCATTCCGACGGAGATGAGAAGGGGGCTGCCAGCCTAGCTGTCTCCTCCTGCCTCCCCCAGCTCAGTGTTAGAAGCTCCATCAACCACTCCCTGGGAGGGCTAAAAGAACTGGGATTCCCAATTAGCAGTGCACTGGTTCTGGGTCTCTCCACCAGCAGCCGCCTTGGTGTGGAGCTGGGACTGGAGTTGGGACAATGCTCGATCAGGGCCTACTCTGGGGAGAATAAGGATAACTGGGTCTTCAACGTGACCCAACACTGCCCAGCACTACAGGTAAAGGCAAAGTAATGAAATCATAGACCAACGTTACCTGAATGGTTTGTTCTGTCAATGGGAGATCCGGGTCTGATCTTGATAGGAATGTGTTTGGGTAAAATTGACATTTTGGTTTTGATCCATAAAACTGACATTTCTCCTGAATTCTAAATACAAAGATTTTCATTCAGAGCATTTATTTGCTGAAAATTTCAGCTGGTCAAAAGAACAATAAATATACAGTGTTGTCAGACCTTGATTAATGCAAATAAAATAAGTTCATATTCATTTTCAAACTACACAGTACTAAGTTGTTATCTTAGCAAGAGTTCAGAAATCAATGTTTGGTGAAATTATAATAATATTAATAATTGGCTTTCATACATCTTGGCATGCTCTCCACCAGTCTTTCACATCGATGTTGGGTGACTTTATGCCTCCTGGTGCAGAAATTCAAGCAGCTCAGCTTTGATTGATGGCTTGTGACCATCCATCTTCCTCCTGATCACATTCCAGAGTTTTTCAATTGGGTCTATTTACGAAAAAACTGCAGTGGTCTCTTAACTTTTCCCAGAGCTGTATGTCGACATCAACTGTCCTGGGTTGCTGTGAAGAAACGGGGCCTTAATCAGAATGAAATACCATGAAATTGGGAAGAAAATGTGAGTTTAAGTTTAACAGACAGGCAGAGAACAAACACATTTCATGCTGTCTACCAATTACATTTGAGTGTGTGTGATTCTAGGTTATGTCACACTCTTGAGTGCTTACATATTTCTACCTCTGTCAGCTTTTGCACTGCCAAGACATTACCAAAGTGTTTCTGTCTGACAAATATTATGGCAATAACCACCCCGAAGTTACGATAAATAGGCTGTTAATCAGGAAAACTGTTTGACCTTGGTTGAATTATGAAGACAGTGATGCTGCGTGAGCTCCAGCTAAATGGTTGTTATTCTAACGGGGTAATATTATCATCTCGCCCTCCTACTTCGACAAACATCAGACGCTGTCATCCTCAAATCCTTCATGAGAAACATGAGGGCTCATGTTTAACTGGTCGACGTTGTTGTGACATAACATAGGGCCAAATGGAACACTATACCCGTCCAATACTGTCCTAAACAGTTCATTTTTTAGGAAAAACCCTGTCCTATAGTCACTATTATAGAGGACACGTTCCAAACGTAGTGCTTATCATAGGACCCTTTATAAGAAATACAGGCTAAAAGTAGTCCTCTGAACAGAGATGATTATAGGGAATACAAGTCAAAAGTATTGTACTATATAGACTATGGTGCCATTTGGGATGCGAGATGGTTTGTGAGACTGTGTGTTTTGACAGGAACAGGGCCCCTAAGGAATTTGTACAAGCATTGGGAGAGCATTGTGTTGACTGTGTCTGTATTTGTGTGTATGTGTGTGTGTGTCAGTTTGTTGTGAATGTAGCGGGACAGAGTGCTCCGCTTAGTTTAAAGTGGCGGCAGACAAGTCTAGTTTGTGTGTACTGTCGTGGGGCTGGATTTACATTGAGATTGTAGTTCGACAATATGTTTTGTGTCGTAACTATACAAAAGTTTAGAAGTGTTCATGATGGAAGTATAGCTGTTGTTCTTTTGGTAACTTTGTAGTGTGTATTGCTGCCTGTACTTCATAGTGTTAGTGTATTTATGGTTTGTGTGTAAATACTTTCTACGAACTGCAGGTGTGTGATTCTGGTTTAACTATACACAAGGACACAAAAGCAAATATGTGTAGGTGTGTTTCTGCACGTGACGAGCCCATTCATATTTTCACAGAACACAGGGCTCCCTGCATCTCTGGACTTCCACGGCCTCATTTCATTGGTCCCTTGTCAACTGGCCCTTCATTGTACTCTGAAGATGGACAACCATGATCTAACCCTGGAGTTGGGCCAGTCCTGCAGGCCTGTAGCTCACCTCTCTGGGTCCCTGGAACACTCCTTCCCCGGGCTTCAGACCAGGGGCCTCCCGCTAAAGACCATCATAGAGGCTTCGGCTCCTGAGGGCCCCGGAACTTCTGGGGCCCTGCTGATAACAGCCGGTTCTTGTAGAGTCAAAGCTAAAGGTGACCTGGGCCCTAATGGAAGGACTCTATGTTGGTGGGCTATGGAGTCTGACTGTCCGTTGACACAGGTGGGCTTTTGTAAATAATGTACCACACAGTATAAACAGGTTGTTTCCTTGCGGCATGAGGGTAGAGAGTTTGCAGTATTCATGCTTGCATACCTAAAATATCATGTTGTTTGTTACAGCCATGTGGAGAAGTTAGTATTTGCCAAAAAAATGCTTTGATCTTGCATGTTATATTCATAGGAGCCCTGCCAACATGCCTGTTGGTGCTTTACTGTCATTGTATGTTTGTTACACTGGAGTTTTATCCTGTTACCACACTAACCTAGTGAGCACTACTCAAGCTCCGCCCCCATTTGATTGGTTTGACGTGTTGCAAGGCATCACTGTTTTCTAATGGGTTGCCACCACTAGTTAGCTGTTTTACAACAGGTTACCAGATACCACCACTAGTTAGCTGTTTTACAACAGGTTACCACACCTAGTTATCTGTTTTGACAACAAGCTACCACGACTAGTTAGCTGTTTATCTACCTGGCTTCTAATTGTAATTAAGAATATTTGGGAAATTAATATCCTAAACAAACATGAAATTCATAGTCACTGCCTTCTGAATGTCTTAAATATGCAACATGAAAATCTTAGTTCTATTTCTAAGAGTATACTTGTGTTGTTGTTGTGACAGAGACTTAAACAATTTCAAACCAAAATTAGGACATGTTGCACAAAGATCTGTTTGTTCTGTGTCTGATCTGCTGCTTCAGATGTAACCAACTTTTCCAAAATGACAGATCAGTGAGTAGGTCACAGTCTTACTAGAGATACTGAAGCCAAAGATGAATCAGTCACATCCCCCTATGTTTAACCCACAGGGCCTCAGCCTCCCGTCCCAGGTAACCTTAAACGGCTCAGTCGGCACAGACGACCACAACGTCTGGAAGGCCATGTTGGATGCCAGTGTGGAAGGCCAGTCCTGGGGTTCCCTGAGCCTGAGTGCAGGAGCAATTTCAGGGCAGAGGCTGGATGTACTCCTCAGTCACAACGTCACGGTGCCGCCATGGTCACTGCCGCGACGCAGTAAGGAAGAGCTGTCCAGGGGTGTCAAGGCAGACTCCCAGGGCTACATTTCAGAGGCTGTGCTGCAGTTGGGGGGCTGTGTCGTGAGAGGCTCTGTAGTGGGGATGAGGGGGCATGGCCTGCAGGGGGCAGTGGTGTACCACAACAACTGCACCTCAATACAGGTACCAGATATTATAAATGATTGTACTAGGTGCTATAAATGGTTGTACTAGGTACTATAAATTATTTTACTAGGTGCTATGCAGCTGCATTCTGATCCTTCTGCTGTGGTAACTATCAGTCTATGATATTAAATATTCAATATTTAACATTTTTTTATTATAGAAATGGGGCAGTCCAGATAAGATCGAAGGTGTTGGTTCGTTGGTCATCGCACAAAACCTCATAGACACTCATGTTTCTATGGTGATAGATGACAGGGAACTACAGGCTTTGATAATGCTGAAACCAACAAAGGTATCCTACTGTTATCTGTCAGTAAAATTTAAGATCTTCAGCATTCAGAAGGACCACTTTCAAACAATACATTTTCATTTAATGATAAACAGGAAAAAATAAATGAATGAATTAAAAAATACTGTCTACTTCTGTTTGGGTCAGGGTAGGCAGGAAGCGACTGCCTCTCTCAACCACTCTGTGCCCCTGCTTCAACGGATGGGTCTCCCCAAAAACGCTGCCATGGCGATAAGCTCAGTGAGCCATGGCAACGGCTCGTACCATTGGCTCCTCCACGGCACTGTGGGTAGCCAACAGGTAACCTGGTCAACAGCTGTACCTAAATGTTTAGAGAGAAAACTCTTATGAGGAATAGCGGTGGTTTAGTCAAATGTGGTTTCCTTTTACCATTTTCTCTATTCAGTACAGTATGTACTGATGTGTTTTAATATTTTATCTGATTAAAATAGATTTGGTGTAAAGTAGACTTTGCTTCTGTCCAGTTTTTTGGGATCAGGTATAATATTGTGCAAATAAATGAAAAGTAAAGAGAAAATGTTTATTATATTTGTTCATACAGTTATTTAGCCCTTGCCTCATTGTATTCTCCAAGAGGATTTAATCGAATACATCTTGTTAATCCACCAAATTATCTCATCTTTTCTACTGTATTGGAAATGCACATGTGTGTACAGTGAATATCTGTCGCTATGGTGACCACTATACTTGTGTCAGTGAATGTCCGTGCGTCAGGTGGCTCAGTGGTTAGGGAGTCAGACTTGTAATTCGGAAGGTTGCCGGTTTCATTCCCGACTGTGCCAAATGTCCCAAGTTGCTCAAGGGGAATATTCCTGTACCTACCAATAAGTCGCTCTGAATAGGAGCATCGGCTTGATTACTGAAATGTAAATGTCTGTCGTTATGGTGACCACTGTTCTGGTATTAGGTGACTGAGGAGTTGACAGTAGTGAGCGGAGCAGTGATGAGATTGACGAGCCATCTCAACCACACTGTAGACGTCCTGAGTACCTGGGGACTGCCAGAAAACAACAGTATCCAGGTGACACATCCTATAATACTCTTTCACACAACCGGAAATCGGCGCAGTGTAGTTGTTAGAACCAAGCTGGTCTGAGTAAAGTAAATAGACTTTACTCTGTCCTCAGATGGAGCTTGATGCTGAGGAGGTTAAAACCCTGACCATCCAATCCCAGTTTGGTGCTCAGCTGGCAGGGCTGAGGCTCCAGCTCAAACAGAGTCCCATGGCCACTGACCTGACAGGAAACATGTGGCAAAGCTGGCGTTTGCTTGAAGACAGAGGGATCCCACCAAACATGGAGGTAACAATTTGTCAATACTTGCTGTATCTCTGGGGATTAGAACCTATTTGGCTTTGTGGGACTCCAGCAGGTAATTTGATTCAATGCCTTATGCCATCTGCCACTTTCCTCCTTTCTCCCTTTTCCTCCAGGCTGTGTGCTCCATACAGGGAATCCTGGCTGAGCTACGGTCCAGGGCCCACGTATCCGTAGATGGACACAGGCTGCTGGCATCTGGCCTGAACATCAGTGTAGCCGACGGACGTCTGGGAGCGCTGCTCTCTCTAATCCCTCCCTCCTCCCTGCGTACAGTCTGGCTCCGCGGCCTGGACACAGCCATGACAGCCCAGTTCACAGGTTAGCCCATTAACCCAGCTAACGGCATGGAATGACAGAAATGGAAAATGTGTTTCACACACCACAAAAAACGACAGTAAACCACGACCTAAAGATAACAATCACAGTCAAAACCACAAAATGTTGATAAACGTAATCATCCCGCGCATGATCTGACTAAAGGCTTCCGTGTTGGATAAGCAGTGCGGAAAGAATCGGCGGCTGGACGACATCTGGTTGGATGAACCATGTGAGCGCCCCTCACAATCCAGCATCTGACCAAGGAGTTGTGGAGCTGCCAACAAGGCAGGATTAGTGGGAAATTAGACCAATTGGGAGGGGAGAAAGATGGGGGTAAAACAAAAACAAAGTTAGACTAAAGCTCCAGGCCATGATTAGAAAAATAAGAATTAGAAGAATCAATAGATTATGGAAATTGATTTCCTTAGTTGATTCCAGCACTTTCCGCCTTTGCCTTCAGCACACGTGTATGCTGCAGCAAGGGTTCAAATTCATTGGCACAAAATGTATCTTCTGTCTTTCCTGTCAAACAAAATATAACCGCCCACCCCCCCAACAAAAATATTATATTACTCTAAAAGCGTCATAAGCCTATTTGTGAAGTTGGCTATCGAGCAGTTCCAAAATAACCAAACTGTGACTTGTCTGGATTGTTCTGGTTACCCATGATGCATTGGGCTAGACCACTGCACTACTCCTCCTGCTTGGTGTCATCACTTCCTGTGCCATAACCATGTCGTCGTAGGGCCCATGCGGAGGCTGTCAGTGGACTGGCAAAGTGAGGGGAGACGGGTGCGTGTGCTGGGGGATGTGAGAGGCTGGAGGACCCATGGAGGATCCAGAGAGGCTAGAGCCACTATACAGACCAGCCTACAGGGACAGACCAGCCTACAGGTAGGGTTACTGACACAAACTTACCCACTCAATGCTTTGAAGGAAAACACATTTGTAAGGTGTGTGTGTGTGTGTGTGTGTGTGTGTGTGTGTGTGTGTGTGTGTGTGTGTGTAGGTAGAGGCCTGGGCGAGACTCACTGACTCTCAACTCAGATGCTCTGTAGCTGTAAACCCTGAGCTGAGCTCGTCTGCAGCCCTTATTGTCCAGGGACACCATTTACCACAAAGGTAAGGCATATGATAACACACACCTACACACACATAATTTAGCACACAGGTATAGTAACACAGTGGCACACGCATTAATAATTTAAACAACATATATTGACTGCCTGACATTATTTCCTGGTTGTGCCTGTGTCCAGTAAGGAGTTCATGGTGAAGCTGGTCCAGAACATCTCATTGTTGCTGCCTTACCTGCCAGCTCAACTCAACAGCAAGTCTCAGGTGTGCTACAAGTACAGCATTGTTGGTGTTTGTTGGGATGTTACAATAGTTTCAATTGTTAAAACTGCATCTGCCATTAACATCACCAACAGGTCTTCAAAACATTGTCATCACCACATTATCATCACCACATTGTCGTCACCACATTATCATCACCACATTTACATCACCGCATTTACATCACCACATTTACATCCCTACATCGACATCACCACATTATCATCACCATATTGTCATCACTACATTGACATCACCACATTGTCATCACCACATTGACATCACCACATTGTCATCACAACATTTTCATCACCACAGTGTTAAGATGGTTAAGCGTGTTTGAAGTGCTACACAACTAAAATACATCTAAATTCTCCCATTCTATGAGCCATAAAAGGATCTTTTTTCTTTTTCCAAACTGTCATTATACTTTGTGTGAATATGCACGTCTTACTTTTCTGTCATTCTTAAAGATGTTGTTGAGGTGAAATATTTAACCAACCAACTCTCTTTTTACCCGTTCAGCTGAATCAGTCGGGCTCCAGTGTGGTGGGGCTGTTAGAGCTGCAGTCCGGTTCCAGTGAGGGGGGTCTGGTAGAGCTGCAGTCAGGCCGGAGAAAGCTGTGCGTTCTGGGGGAGCTGACCCATGTAGATGGGGGTTACCACCAAGCTCTGGAGCTCAACCACACCTACCCACAGGTAAGCACTCATCATTTTGCTAGCTATCTACTCATGAGGTATTTTATGATTGGAAGTAGTGTCAGTTTCACTGGAATTTTAATTTACATCTTTAAACTAACTGTATCTTATGACTATATGATTGATTGTGTTGTCAGCTGAAACCTCTGCCCAGGAGCATTGCAGTCAGGACCCGGTACAAGGCAAAAAACTGGAGCCACCAGCTGCAGACTAAAGCCGTGTGGGGGGGGCAGAGATTGAGCATGGCAGGCATCTACATCACGCCTCCATCTCTGGAGCTCCGAGATCGCATACTCAAGGGTACTGTCAATAATGCAGGAAAATATTTTACCAATAAAAAAGGTACATTATCCAATTGTAGCATTTTCTTTTTCCGATTTTTGTGATATCCAGTTTGTAGTACCAACCAAGCCTCAACACAAAAACTTTGTTTCACACTGCTTGCTCCACCAGGGAGTTTGAGGAATTTGCAGGTTGGAGGAAACATTCTCCGTTAGTTGAAAGTGCCTTACCCACATGACAGAGGTACTAGAGCAGGGTGCAATGAAGAGGTCCTTGCCTGCTAAGAGTCTGCCACACCAAGACTGGGCCAATAAGCATCGCCCCTGCCTACTTAACACGTTTAAACCTGGGCTCCAATGGCACAGTGATCTAGCTTTAGATGATCTAGCACAGTGATCTAGCTTTAGATGATTTAGCACAGTGATCTAGCTTTAGATGATCTAGCACAGGGATCTAGCTTTAAATGATCTAGCACAGTGATCTAGCTTTAGATGATCTAGCTTTAGATGATCTAGCACAGTGATCTAGCTTTTTGAGGAAATGTTGCCAGACATTATAAAGGCTCATTATTGCTTACTTGTCAAACAAATGTTACCTGCTGTCTTTACCTTGTCTTTACTTGTCCTTAGTTCAGATTGCCTCTCAGCCCCGCGGATGCAGTCTGGACCTGGCCTTAGAGCGGTCTCTCCAAGGCAGGACGGACAGCGTAGTGTTGGGCTGGAGCCGACATGGTCAACGAGAGGAGGTGAGATTCTACAGGAGAATGGGAGAGTCCAACATGTTTTGGCTTACTGGAGAAAATGAATTTGTGTTTTCTGTTTAGATTATTAGTCAAGTAAGGGTACTAACCATGTAACTAAATAACAGTACATTTTGGTTGGTACTAACCTAATTCCCAAACACTTTTGCCCAGATCCGTTTGTATAGTACCCTTTGAATGAGGTCCAGTGCTTGTTAAACAGAACCCTGTTCACGGGCTGCAATATTCTGGTCACATGCTTAAATTCCCCAGGTTTTCCTAATCTTCTTTTTAGAAGTCCCATAGATTAAGGAGTAAATCTAGACTGTCTCGGCTGGGATGTGTGGAACTCTGGGTACATCTAGTAAAGTGATGTTTGTTCTCAGGCCAGAGCACAGTGTTGGTGGAGGGTTCAGGATCAGAGCAGTGAGATGACGGTGGAGTTCAGACAGCCTTTTACCATGACCCTCTCCCACCTGGACCTCCACGCACTGACTAACAACTACCCCACAGAGAAACGCAGCTACCATCAGGTACCCCACACACACACACAACTACCCCACAGAGAAACGCAGCTACCATCAGGTACCACACACACACACA
>JACXGM010008303.1:0-19158 GCA_016801145.1 Umbra pygmaea
CCCGTCTCTCTCTCTTTCTCCCGTCTCTCTCTCTTTCTCCCGTCTCTCTCTCTCTCTCTGTTTCTCCCGTCTCTCTCTTTCTCTCTGTTTCTCCCGTCTCTCTCTCTCTCTCGTCTCTCTTTCTCCCGTCTCTCTCTCTCTCTTTCTCCCGTCTCTCTCTCTTTTTCTCATTTTCTTCAGTCTCTCTCTTTCTTCCCTGTTTCTCTCTCTCTCTCATGTCTCTCTCTTTGTCCCCTGTCTCCCTCTCTTTCTCCCCTGTCTCTCTTCCCCGATCTCTCTTTCTCTGTCTCTTGCTTTTTCTCCTGTCTCTTTCGCCTCTCTTTCTCCCTTGTCTCTCGCTCTCGTTCTCCTTTGTCTCTCGCTCTCGTTCTCCTTTGTCTCTCGCTCTGGTTCTCCCTTGTCTCTCGCTCTCTTTCTCCCCTGTCTCTCGCTCTCTCTCCCCGGTCTCTCTCACACAAAGTGACCCTGTTCTTCTCCCTCTCTGTAATGAACAGTGTGTAGCCCTGCCTCTCGTTCTCGTCTGTCCCTGTCTTCCTCTGTTACATGTTCTGTCTTACTAAAATGCCTGTTTGTGTTCCTGAGAGGAATGCTGGATACACACACACACACACACACACACACACAAAGAATTGCTTTGGTTACTGAGAGCCGCTGATAGCAGAGAGGCCCAGCTGGGAGAGGCAGTGCTGCTTACAACACTCACACATACCAAGATACACACACACACCTTAATGAATGCTAATTGGATGAAGGAGGACTCAATCTCTAATGAGTTGGAACTCGTTAACCTGAACAGGTAGACATGGTGCGTTGAACCTACTGTACACAAGCAGGTACTCTAAATGGTACTTGTGTGGATGTAATGAAGATATATTTCTTCACAAGACAGTGAAGGGAGATGGAAGTCAGAGTACATGGGCTACAAAGGCACTAGGTTGCACCCCCAGATTTCTCATGTGTAACTCACATGAGTTCAGAGGGTAAATGTCTGTCTCTGTGTTACAGGGGGGAGTAAGGAGCAGGTCATCGTTGGCTGAGAAGGTCAGACTGAGTCTACAGTATGAAGAAGCCAAGAGAAGGTAAGCTTTCTCTCCCGCTCTCATTCAACATTCCTCATGTTAATATTCTGTGCATATCGCCTGATGGAAGAATTGCACCCAACCTAACACAAAGGACACACATGCCAAAACTTTAACATGGTGTTTAAGACACCTGTAACCAGTCTCCTCTGAGCACACTGATTCCAGATCAGTGCAGTACATCCAGCGATTAGAACAGTCTACAAAGCAACACAATGTGACTTGGCCCACTGCCAGCTCCACCCATAACCATCGTAATCTGTGACCGCGGTGGACAGTTTAAGGCTCAGCGAATAAATAACTTAGGTAAATCCCTCCCCTTCTGGACGATAATCCCCAACATTTGGGCTTTGAAACGTGGCCTAATCTGCCGGTGTGTAGAACAGGTGTTTCTAGCATGAGCTGGAGAAGCGGCAGTAAGATGACACAATCTCCCGTGTCCACTTTCTCTGTTCAGAGGTGCGGCCCTGCTCTGGCTTCAGAACCGTAGGGGAGTGTGTGCAAGGATTAATACATTCCAGAATTCCCCGTGTTCCTGTGTGAGCTAGTTTGCATATAAAGGTGTTAAAGCTTGGCTAACCTCGGTGCCTCTGTCTCCACCAGCATGGCCACGGTGCAGGTGGAGCTGGCCAAGCTAGAGAGCGAGGCGTGGCCGGGAGCTTTGGACGTGGAGCGCGAGCGCCTCCTCCTTGTGTCGGAGAAAGAGGAGCTGCTGAAGGAGCTGCAGTTCATATCGCCCCGGCGACGCACCCCACAGGATCTCCAGCGGCTGGAGACCCAGAGGCTGCAGCTGGAGCATGACCTGCAGGCGGTTAGGAACACCCCCAGCCAGGCCCTGGCTCAGAGGTAAGGACACCCATGCAATCTGCCCGAAGCGTGGAAAACCATGACATTAAAGGTGTCTGCACGAAAGGCCAAGCCCGAAGTCTGTTGTTATCGGACTACAGTATATCTCCAGTTCCACTCGTAGAATAATGTCATGATACTGGCTACAAATTCAGATTTGTTCTCACATAGAAAGATTTCCCACCCCCACAGTTTGGTTGCCGTTAGTTTCAGTTAACGATCAGCACCAATGTTGCAAACGTTATAAAGGGTAAACATCTTACTGTGCCTTTGATTACTGTTCATTAAGATACTAATTGTTCCACACACACACAGAGTGAAAGCACACAGTGATTGTGTTATAATTGTCATGTTTTGTAAGCAGAGTGCGTCACGGCGACGACGCATCACATTAGAAGGCAAAGCGACAGTCTTAATTGGAAAGGTGGGCTTGTATGGGTTGTAATACCACACACTCACTGCATTTGAAGACCTATAATTGTGTCATGAGGTAATTAGAATCTGTTTAATTGCTCAGTAAATGAAGACAGCCTCTAGGGATCATTTGGTATCATTGTTAGCCTGAGACAACAGTGGGAATTCATACCAGAGTACTTGAGCTGTTTAACATTTATTTGACCAGGACATGTAATTGAGGGCAACAATTGTCTTTCCTGAAGGTAACATGGGTACTGGAATGCCTTTGTTCCCAGACATAGATATTCTTCTTCTAATAATGACTGCATTCAATATGATTGTCTCTCCAGGTTGAAGGTGCAGGAGAGGAGACGGGTCCTGATGCAGAGGCTGGAGGAGACCACACGCCTGACAACACTGCTGCACTCACAACTCAAGAGGTGTTTTTCTCTAAATCACAAACAGTTCTGCCTTCAAAAACTCATATGCATAAGTACTCATACGTCCAAGTACTCATACGTCCAAGTACTCATACGTCCAAGTACTCATACGTCCAAGTACTCATAGGTCCAAATATTCATACATCCAAATATTCAAACGTCCAAATATTCAAACGTCCAAATATTCATACGTAAAATACCTTCTGATGATTAAAAAATTAAAATTCAGTCATACAAACTTTATCGGTCTATGTGTTTTAATAAGAAAAACACAATCACAAAAATATGACATTTATATGAAAAATTTGGATTAAATTATAATAACATAAATACACACTATTGTTCAAAAGTAAGGAATCACCCATACATTGGCATGTTTTTGATACCAAGGTGACATTATATTTATTAAAATACTACCATTGTTGCAAATGTATATCACTGGTAATATTTATGTTTTTATTAATTATTCACCTACAACTGATTTTAAAATAATTTATTCAGATAGTCAACATAATTAATTATGATGCAACAGGGAATACATAATAACAATAGAACAATTGGACATGTGAACATATATATTGACGCACCCTATTTGTGAGTTGAGGGATATTGTAGACGTGTGTGTTTACCGTGTGTATTTAACTTGTGTGTTTGTGTGTTCTCTCGGCTCCAGTCTGTCAGCCAGCACCCTGTCAGTGTCATCGGGCAGCAGCCTGGGTTCTCTGGCCTCCAGCCGTGGCTCCCTCAACGCATCCTCTTCCAGGGGCTCTCTGAACTCCCTCTCCTCTGGCGACCTCTACTACACCCCGGCCGAACCCCCCTCCCCTCTGGACTTGGACTACCAGTGCAAACTGGACCTGCTTCTACAGGAGCCCCTGACGTCGGCGGGGTTAACCTCATCGGGGGTCACCTACAGGCGCGGAGACCCCCCCGGACCTATCACCACCATCCACGAGCACGAAGTGCCCAGTACAGACACAAACAATGCACATAACATTGGAACTGACACCGACGACCTGGCCCCGCTCACCGGCGTGTCGACGAAGCCGGCCGAGCCCTCTAAATCGGTGACGTCGCTCTCCTCCAGGTCATCGCTGTCCTCGCTCTCCCCGCCGGGATCGCCACTGGCGCTGGAGGGCATGGGCGCGTTCCCGTCGGCTGGACCGCAGGACTTTGGGGAGGGCGATGTTGGGTCAATGACATCAGACTTTGGAGGCCTCAGTCTGGGATTCTACGACGGCCAGGCGGTGTTTGAACCGGAGACGGGGGAGAGGAATGGGGGAGGCGGCAGAGGGGCGCTGGCTACCCTCAGAGAGAGTATGACAGGTGAGAGAGGTCTTTCACTTATTGGAGTGATGCCTTGTGCTGTATGGTGCAACACTGCCACCTAGCTGCCGAAAAGAAACCTGATACTGCTCACATACATATTCATACTGCTTTATTTACATATGAATGTAGATGAAATAATGAGACACAGTATGAATAAGCAATCCCTGCCTAGATACAGCCCTGAGACTTGGTATAATTGCTATTAATGCTGTTATGAACCTGTTACCAACATTCCACAACTAATACACTGTAAAGTCTCATACAGCTTAGCCAATCAGCGTTCAGGATTCAAACTACCTGATTAATAATAATAATTTGGAATAAAGCGATGCTCAATGACAAGCGGTTTCCCCCTGGACACCTAAGCTCTGCTGTAGTGTTTCAGCCGTACTTCCTGTCTCACATGATGTATTTCCTCCTGTGTTGTTGTTGCCACGCGGCTCAGATGTGGACCTCAAGAAGACGTCGGAGGAAAAGCCCGCCTGCGTGTCGGCGGCCGTGTCTGATGAGTCCGTGGCCGGGGACAGCGGGGTGTACGAGGCCTCCAACGCCAAACGGTGGGTCACACTCACTCACACTTTCAGATGTCTTTTCTTCTCAACAATGTCACACAGTCGCTTCAGTATGTCTGATCTCTCTCTTCCCCAGGCATTTCATTGTCAACCTTCCCATGTCCTCGTCTTGGTCTCCGGTTATGATGTTCTTCCCAGTTGTGTTGGTCCACTCACAGGGTCATAACCGGCCTTTGAAGACCCTCTTCCCCCTCCTCTCCTAACATTAATCTGAACACCCGCCATTTTTAGAACACGCTGCGATGGGAAAACCACAAGGAACGCTCTGTTCAAGCAGACCACCGAACCGAGTTCTTCTCCACTCACCGAACGCACACACACAATTGGTGTTGTCAGTCGGAGACTGAGCTAAATCTGATCTTTAACGAGTAAAACGAGTGAACCCTGTCCGTGTTTGTCAAACGGTTCTAAGATGCAGCGTTGTTTGCCCAGTTGTTTCTTCCTTGTTAGAGTGCACTGGCCCCATGGCCCAGTTTGTCTGTTCTTCATTAGGATGGACCCCATTGATGTCTGTTTTTCCCACTAAAACAGATCCTATGGTGAAGGGCTTTCATCATTTGGTCCCCTGAAGTGGTGGATTGCTGATAATCCCTTCAGCCCCTGTGGCTGGACTCCTCAATCTCTTTCTCTCTCTGCCTCTCTCTACATTAACTTCCCTTTCTATTCCCCTCTCTTGTTCTTGCTCTCTTTCATCCTGTCTGTTGCTCTCTCTCCCCTTCCATAGCTGTTGCCCTGCCCCCGCAACTCACTTTTACGTTGATTTTATTTAATTACATTTCTTTCTTCCACCCTGCTCCACCTCGTTCTTTGATTTACGTTTCAGACGTTCTTTTCGATTGGCAATAACGAAAAACCTGATGAATTTGAAAGACATTTTTTAAAACTCGCTGTGTGCGTTTCTCAGGTCGACGGAGGCCGACGAAGCGCCGGTGTACATTGAGGATGAGCCGGCTCTTCCTGAGTCTGCACAGATTCAGATTGGCCTGAAGTAAGAGTACACACGCACACACTTGCACAGTAAGTTGAAGCGATGCAGTGTCTTACCCATGTATGTACTGCTGTGTACAGATACGACGCTGCCAACTCCAGTTTTGTCATGGTGGTCATGCAGCTTCAGAACCCTGCTGCTTTGCTCATCCCCTCCAGCACTAAAGTGTGAGTATTCATCCATGCAATCATTACACCTGCATCCTGAGTGCCTCTACAGACACCCTGCCCAAAACACAGGCAAGTCCTCAGATTCTGAGGCACAGTGGCTGGAAAAATGTCTCGAAAAGCAAAATCAGCATAGGAAGAAACCTTGAAAAGGGAATCTATATATTAACAACATGTCTAGAGGGACATCAGTTAGAATCTAGATATTAACAACATGATTAAGGGGACGTCAGTTAGAATCTAGATATTAACAACATGATTAAGGGGACGTCAGTTAGAATCTAGATATTAACAACATGTATAGGGAGACGTCAGTTGGAATCTATACATTAACAACATGTCTGGGGAAATCAGTTAGAATCTAGATATTAACTACATGTCTAGAGGGATGTCAGTTAGAATCTAGATATTAACAACATGATTAAGGGGACTTCAGTTAGAATCTAGATATTAACAACATGTATACGGAGCCGTCAGTAAGAATCTAGATATTAACAACATGATTAGGGGACGTCAGTTAGAATCTAGATAATAACAACATGATTAAGGGGAAGTCAGTTAGAATCAAGATATTAACAACATGATTAAGGGGACGTCAGTTAGAATCTAGATATTAACAACATGATTAAGGGGACGTCAGTTAGAATCTAAATATTAACAACATGTCTAGAGGGACATCAGTTAGAATGTAGATATTAACAACAGGTCTAGAGGGACGTCAGTTAGAATCTAGATATTAACAACAGGTTTAGCGAGACATCAGTTAGAATCTAGATATTAACAACATGTATATGGAAACGTCAGTTGGAATTTATATATTAACAACATGTCTAGGGGGATGTCAGTTGGAATCTATATATTAACAACATTTCTAGGGAGACGTCAGTTGGAATATATATATATATAGCTCAAAATATAGACCCTAAATCTCACCTTACCTTAAACTTAACCTAGCTATAACTCGTAACTGCTAATGCCAACACCTAAAAGCAGCCCCAATTCGAACTCTATGCCTAATTGTATGTTTTCCCCTAGATGAGACCTG
Source organism: Umbra pygmaea (assembly GCA_016801145.1). Lineage (NCBI taxonomy): Eukaryota > Metazoa > Chordata > Actinopteri > Esociformes > Umbridae > Umbra > Umbra pygmaea. The sequence goes on from JACXGM010008303.1 coordinate 6,863, forward strand.
CAAAAATCATTCTGGGGACAGATTTTTCAGGTTTTACTCAATTTGTCCCCACTGATGTGGATCACACACAAACACACACACTCGGACAGATCCATTACTGATGGTTCCTGCTCATTAACTCCATCAGCGACAAAAGTTTAATATATAATTAAAGCTATGTCTGTTTATGCAAACAAACCAATTAATAAAGTAGTTCTTAAATCCAAACTAGAAGATACGGTTCCTGCAACGTATTTGAGCCCATGATGGTAGATGTAGTGAATCATCTTGAAAGACAAGAATGTGGCAGATTTAGTGGTAAATAATGGACAAGACCAATTGGGAAAATAATAATAATAAAATTGTTCTGAATTCAATCAATCTGTCCTTTCATTTTGTAGCACAAACCTTGATACGGACTGGACTGTCAATACTGAGATTACCCAGACAGCATTGCAGCATGTTATAGTGTTGAAGATGCCAATGTGTTCATCTTGTCTGTGCTGAGTTGACTTGGCACCTGGAGGTGTTAGGGGTGTTGAGGGGATGTACACAAGGTGTTGAATCCAGAGAGCTCAATACTGGGCTGGTGCGATGTCCTCATGCGCCCATGGTTCCCTTTCTTTCTCCCTATCACCCTCTCTCTCCGTCTCTTTTAATTCTGCACTTACACGGTGGACAAGTACTATTATACAGGTCTGCATTGAGGTAAACCAGCAGGAGAGTTGATGGCAAAACCAAACAGCATGACGGTACGCATTGCTATGGTAACATCCATAAACAACTGCATATTCCAAGTGTTTAAGCAGCACAATAGAATGATCATAAATGTGTTCTAAACAGAAAGTACTTTGCTGTGTGTATCCATTTTTTAGCATACCTACTGTTAATTTATAAATAATACCTAAATAAATAGTTAGCATTAATAGATTAGTTTACTTTTTAGACTACACATGTTAAATATTTTTTTATATTGGCAGCATGTAGCGTGTGCAGTGTCAGCCAACAATGATATCCTGTTTGCCGTCTCAAGTAAACGCGGCATTGGCCTCACTGAAGCTTTTTCTCCAAGAGAAGTGAGACTGACTGGGAGGGGTTTGGCCTTCTAAACACGCACACACCTGTCCTTATTCCATCCCACAGGTGTGTCTTGTCTACACTTGACAGGGGTGGGTGGGCTCTGTCGTTTCATTATTTATCGAGGTCTCCCAAAGGAGGTCCACCTACCCCGCCAGCAGCCTCTTTTCATGTTACATTTATGTGCAACTGCAAAAGAAAAAATTTGAGTTAATCCATGCTCTCATGTTCCCGGTCTTGAAAAGACACGCATGTCCAATTGAACAGCGGGGACATGCCTTTGAATCTCTCACACAACATTCAGTTGAAATGTGTCCCAAAAAATATGATTAAACTTAGCAGGGGGTAGGTAGCTAGGCTTTTTAACTCGTTGGCTGTTTTTAGTCGTTTTTTTTGGTAAGTTGTTTTTCTTCACTATCAAACCAAACTTCCTTTTTCTTGTCATCTTTCTACTCATCTGAGTGACAATTAGTGCTCCTTTGTTGTTTGTAAAATATGCATATATGCAGATGAGTTTCCTGTGCCAGGGTTGGTTTGTGGGCGAGGGGAGTCTTGCAGAGAGCAGAGCAGGTTAAAGTCAATGTTAAACAGAGGAGACCGAGCTCTCAAAGATGCTTGAAACCTCTGGCTGGAGGCTACAGAACAGTAGGTAGAACAGAGGAGAGAAACACATCTCAATGTCACACGGCACCAGACTTACCTTTTGACATCCCAGCTCTCCACAGTTCTTAAAGGGAAGGGTCATTGACATAGCTCTCCACAGTTCTTAAAGGGAAGGGTCAAGATTTGCACTAACACTAGCTTCAGTTCCCTTCATGCTTGATTCAGAATCAGTTGTGTAAAAATGATAACTACAACATTTACAACTAAGTTATTTTGCAACTGGGGTTAAAGAATTAAGGTAATATTTCCAAAGATCTTTGTATTTTTTTACTTGTTTAATTATTGTAACTTATTATAGGTCACATATCATTAATACCTGGAAACGTTCAACAGACTAAGTTGTTTTTTTCTGAAGCAGATGTCCTGGTGTAACTCTTCTTCCTCTTATCCTCCCCAACAGATACCTCCGCGTGGCGCTTCTCCCGCCCTCCAGTGACATCACTAGTCTCTTTAGGACCCGTGTGGTGCCCCTGACGTTACCCGATTGCGTGACCTTCAACGAGGTGTTCAGGGCCATCGCACCACATGCCATCCTTCGACACAAGACGCTTCGCATCGACGCCTGCACTGTGGGCCCCGGACGCACAGAGGAGTGCCTGGTACATGGACGTACTAATCCACACTGTGAAACAACAACAACAACAGCCTAGAACTATTTACCGAAACATTGCGCCACTAATACCCAACCCCTGTAGAATTACCACACAACAACAGGTTTCTCTTTAACAATTTGTCAGCTTTACCTGGTAAAGATCCATGAATATATTTATTTTTATGAGAAATCACATCACATAACAAGAAGAGACTCTTGGTAAAAGATGATTGGCATATAAATTTGAATAGTGTGTGCTAACACTTGTGGTGTTGGTTAGTGTGTTTTGGGCCAGCCTCTGCCCATCTTTTCATACCCACATGGGGGTAATTGTATCAAGATTGCTGGGTAGCTACTCTAAATAATGTGCCAAAGTCTGGAGCAAGAGCTGGGTAGGCTAACAGCTCTAACATATCTCTGCCCCTCAATGATTGTATCTTTACATTCAGATTGATTCATTGGCATGACGAAAACAATGTAGAATGTACATTCGGCTCTCCATCCCACTAGGCTGGAGCCCATGTGAGTTTGGCCGAGCTGCCGGTAACTGGGGACATGACCAGAGTTTGGTACAACCTCCTGACCAGCGCGAGGACCGGGTACACCGAGGAGGCCGGCCGGGACAGAACCAAGCCTGGGTCAGAGCAGTGCCCGGCAGGACCTGTAGATATGGTAAGTCCACTACCACCGGGCCAGCCCAATAGCTGGCCACTGTTCAAGTGTTTCCGAATGTTGTATTTCTGCATATATCCTGCTCAGCAGGTTGTATTTCATAAAACATCCATCCATCTTCGTCCGCTTATCCGGGGTCGGGTCACGGGGGCAGCAGATCCAGCAGGGGACACCAAACTTCCTTTTCCCGAGCCACATTAATTAACTCCAACTGGGGGATCCCGAGGCGTTCCCAGGCCAGGTTGGAGATTTAATCCTGCCACCTAGTCCTGGGTCTTCCCCGAGACCTTCTACGAGCTGGACATGCCTGGAACATCTCCCTAGGGAGGTGCACATAGGGCATCCTCACCAAATGCCCGAACCACCTCAACTGGCTTCTTTCAATGCAAAGGAGCAGTGGCTCTACTCCGAGCTCCTCACAGATGACTGAGCTTCTCACCCTAAGGGAGATGCGAGGCACCCAACTGAGGAAACCCGTTTTGGCCACTTGTACCCTGGATCTCGTTCTTTTGGTCATGACCCAGCCTTCATGACCATAGGTGAGGGAAGGAACGAATACTGACTGGTAGATCGAGAGCTTTGCCTTCTAACTCAGCTTTCTTTTCGTCACAACGTTGTGATAAATTGTGTGTAATACCGCCCCCGCTGTGTGGATTCTCCGTCTGCTCAATTGTCCCCTTACTTGCGAACAAGACTGCCGAGAACCAGGACGCAGCTCTCGCTTTGATCATACAGAGATTGGATGGCCCTAAGAAGGGACCCCCTCACCCCATACTCCCGCAGCACCTCCCACAGTATCTCCCGGGGGACCGGACAACCCCTCCACACCCAGACCTTTCAACATTTCTGGGGCTTTGCCACTGTGGAGTTGTTTGACTACCTCAGCGACTTCCACCAGGGAAATCGACGACAATCCCCCATCATCCTCTAGCTCTTCCTCTAATATAGAGGGCAATTTAGTTGGATTCAGGAGTTCCTCAAAGCGCTCCTACTGCCCTATTACCTCCTCAGTTGAGGTCAACATAGTCCCATCCTTACTGTTATACAGCTTGGATGGTTCCCCGCTTACCCCTCCTGAGGTGGCGAACAGTTTTCCAGAAGCACTTGGTGCTGACCGAAAGTCGTTCTCCATAACTTCTCCCACACCCGCTGCTTTGCATCTTTCACGGCAGAGGCTGCAGCCCTTATAACATATCTTGGGAAGACTCCATCAGTCGGACAGCTTCCCTGACCCTCCGGTGTCCACCCCAGTGTTCATGGGTTACCGCCCTTTAAGGCACCCAAGACCCTAAGACCACAGCTCTCCCCACAGCTTCAGCAATGGAACCTTTGAATATTGTTGACTTGGGTTCAATGCCCCCAGCCTCCACAGGGATGCACAAAATGCTCAGCCAGAGGCATGAGGGGCCTCCTCCAGATGTTCCCAATTGACCCGCACTACCCGTTTGGGCTTATCAGGTCTGTCCAGAGTCTTCCCCCACCCCCTGACCCAACTCACCACCAGATGGTGATAGGTTGACGACTCCGCCACTCTCTTCACCCGAGAACAAAAAATACCCCCTCAGATCAGATGAAACGATAATAAAATCGATCATTGACCTTTGGCCTAGGGTGCTCTGGTACCAAGTACACTTATGAGCATCCCTGTGTTCGAACATGATCGTTGTAGACAATCCATGACTAGCACAGAAGTCCAACAACAAACAATCCTCCGGGCAGGGTCACTCTTCCTCTACCTCAATTGCTCAAGGGATCATTGAACCATTCTTTGTCTGGCCCTTCACCTGAGACCAATTTGCCATGGGAGACCCTACCAGAAGCACCAAGCTCCAGACAACACAGCCCAACACAGTTCATAGGGATGCACAAACCTCTCCACCACAATAAGGTGATGGTTCCTGGAGAGGTTCATAAAACATGCATGAAGCATATCCTGTTCTACTGAAGGGGAAGTGGCTACGCAATCGTCAGTAGTGGCTTTAGTAGAACATGACTTGAACGTTTGGACAGTGTGGTTTATGGTGGTTGGTTTGTTTTCAGGATGCTGTGTCCGCACTGCTACAGAGGACTTCCAGGGAGCTGGAGGCTGTCGAACAGGAGCTGGCTTTGGAGGTGCAGGAGGGGGGAGAGAGCCACCTGGATGCGGAGGAACACCAATGGTACTGAAGCATTCAATCATTGACATTACTAAACATTTTCATGTTCGTATCTTCACTGAAAAATGACCATTCTGACGTCAAACTGGATGAGTGCAAATTGTCTAAAATTAAACAAGGATAAAACAGAAATCCTCTTAGTTGGCCCCATAGTCAAAAGGGAGAAAATCAGCATAATTATTGGTATCCTGACTTCCTTGATCAAACCTGAAGTAAGGAACCTAGGTTTTATCTGACTCTGAACTGAGTTTTACCTCTCATCTTAACAAGGTGACCAAAACCTCTTACTTTCACCTCAGAAATATTAGTTACACAAGTTATACAAGTTAGACCATTCATAACCCAGAAAGATGCAGAGATATTAATGCATGCATTTATTACTAGATTGGATTACTGCAATGCCCTCCTTACAGGTCTCCCAAAAAAGTATTTAGAGAAGATTCAACTCATCCAGAACTCAGCAGCGAGACTAGGTGAGAACATATTAGGCGAGAACATATTACTCCAGTTATGAAGTCATTACACTGGCTCCCAGTTTCCCGAAGGATTAATTTTAAGGTCCTCCTGCTTGTTTATAAAACTCTAAATGGCTCAGGACCAGCCTATTTTACAGATTCTCTAAAATTCAATGTTCCCCAAAGGGCCCTCAGATTTTCATCAGCTAAACTGCTAATGGTACAAAATTCCACTCACAGAAAAATTGGAGATGCTGCCTTTTTTAAGTATGCTACAAATCTGTGGAACAAAATACCAAAGAATATCAAAGAAGCATCATCTATTGATATATTCAAAAAGCTGTTAAAAACATATCTTTTCACTTTAGCCTTGAACTAAGCCAGCACTCAAATGCTTTTTATGCTTTTTCTTCTTTTAAAATGTTCCTTTACATTTCATATTTTTATTTCATTGCCTGCAAACATGCTCTATGCTTTTATGTTTTAAAATATTTTTATTTTTTTGTCTTTGAACAGTCTTTGTTTTCAGGTCATTTGAGAGTTGTTTTGAGGCCCCCATCTTCAGAGGAGAGTCAAAGAGAACAACAACTTGCACATGGCCACCTTAAATACCTTTTCTCATGATTGGATGCACCTGTCAATGACGTTCAAGGCTTAATGACCTCACCAAACCAATTGTGTGTTCCAATTAATCAGTGCTAAGTAGTTACAGGTATTCAAATCAACAAAATGACAAGGGTGCCTAAATTTATGCACCCGTCTAATTTCATTTTTATGCATATTGCACATTTTCTGTTAATCCAACGAACCTCATTTCACTACCGAAATATCACAGTGTCCTTCAGTTATTTGATAGATCAAAATGAAATTGCTGATCCAAACACCCAATTATTTATAAATGAAAATCATGGACATTTGTCAGGGGCACCTTGCATACGATTGCATATATGTTTCTATGTCAAATTTGGGCCAACAGGACAAATGAATGGAATGTTACATAGTGCAGCTTTAAGTGGGAGATCTAAAAGTCATTACTTAATTTTTTTTTTAAACCTTTCTGGAATTCAACCGGCTTTCATGCTTTGGAAGAGAATTCATTGGTGGACACACCTTGTTTGAAATGAATGTCAGATGACTGTGTGGAGGAAAAGGTCTGTGGCTGTAATAAAGTGTGCACTCTGCAGCAGCCTCCTGTAATGTCCTTTCCAGACAGAGCTACATCTCCAAATCTCCCCTCTGATTACAGGCTGAGCATGCTGGGAGAGGACACCACCCAACTGGTCCTCAGAGGGGGGGAGGTGGAGGAGGAGGAGGAAGGGGAGGGTGATGTTTCCCCTGAGGTGGAGCAGAGGGCGGGGCCTAGTTCTGGGCAGACGTATGGCGGGAAGGTGACGGTGCAGGAGAAGGTAGAGGGTTGTGGAGAAGAGCAATTCAGGAAGAGAGACGACAAGAGGAAAATAATTGAGAGGCTCCCACTGGCTAGTGAAGGACCAACGCTGGTAAGCTGCTTTCTACATGCACACACACATGGATAGATACAGAACTGTATTTGGTGGCTATTTGTAATTTGGGACCAGATGCCTTTACATGTAGACACACAATGTCAAATGTTTTTTGCTAGTGTGGGGATTTTCTCCAATATCTCCATCCCTATCTGATGATGCTCCATTCAGGATTATGTCTCTGCCTCGTTACCTCCCAGCCGCTCTGGAGACCTGTCCTGTTTATCAAAGCCCACAAAGACATTCTTCTGCCTATCATAACATTAGTCCAGCCCGGGGGTGAAGCCCAGGTGCTATGACAGCCTCATTCTCTAGCCAACGACCACAGTTTGCAGTGTCCTTACCTAGATCAAGTCCTCTGTTACACTTACAGAGCACAAATCCAAACCAACTACGGTATCTCTCAAAGTGCCAATACAGTCCACCCACACTGACCTCTACAAGAGTCTTGGGACCTTCAGTTTGACTCTTGAGTCCTTTTATTCACTAAAGCTGCTCTGACTTGGCTGCCTTTGCAACTGTAACCTAATGAAAAAGTATTTCCCAGGTGGACGCAGAGACGAACACTGAGATGGCCGGTGTAGCGGTGAGGCCCAAAGACAGGGCTGGTCTGGGGCCGGGACCACGCAGCGCTCAGCGAAGCTTCGTACGGAACAGCATGATCATGAGGTCTCAGACTTTCTCTCCCGGAGAACACAACCAGTACATCTGCAGGGTGAGTGAGTTGTACACTTTTTAAAGCACTGTTGCAAGTCAGTTGTGTGTGCTATCGGTGCAGCAGTGCCCCCTTGTGGTGGCTTTCAGACAAGTGGTGTCTGCTGGGACCCGTTCACAGAGCATCGACTGTTCAAGTCACACACTTTTACACTACGCGGACTTATGACAATGTCGTAGAATAAAAAAACAAAAAGTAAATTTCCGGGGTGTTGAAACGGTAGACTTCCCATCTCATATCTCGGTAACACCTTTTGATTTAGGCGTTGCGTCCCAGGTTTAAGGACCCTCACTCGATACGCACACTCCATAATCTTGCACACGCACCAACAAACCTAAACTGAAAACCCCACTGTGACAGAGCTTTCACAACACGAGGACAGTGAACTGAAGTATGTCCTTGTTTTGTCCTCCATCTCTTCTCTCTTTGTCTATATCGGCCCATTCCCACAGTTGAACAGGAGCGACAGCGACAGCTCCACCTTATCTAAAAAGTGTCCGTTTGTACGCAATGCCTCGGAGAGACGCAGTCTGAGAGTTAAAAGGGTGAGTTCTTCTCCAGCGTTCAGATTCCTGTCATTGATTTGGACGATTCACCTCCCCTCTATCCCTATGGTAACAAGTACAGTAGTAACTAAATAATGTGACCTCTCCCTCCCTAGACCCTCTACCAGCCAGGGGTGTTGCGGCTGCGCAGCGGAGCCGGAGAGACCGACGCCCGGACCTCCCTGGACTTGGAGCTGGCCCTCCAGGCATCGCGGACCCGTCAGAGCCGCCTGAACGATGAGCTGCAGGCGCTGAGGGACCTAAGGGCCCATCTGGAGGCCCTGAAGGCTCGGGGAGAGACGGAGCTGCCGGGGGCCGTGCTGCATGACCAGAGGTTCCACAGGCTGCTGGAGCACGCCGAGAGACAGGCAAGTGGTAATGCGTACCCTTAATACGGACAGTCAGGTCCATGAACATTTGGACATTGACCAAATTATCATTAATTCAGCTGTCTACCATAGCATATTGAAGTTGAATTTAAATAATGAATATGAGCTCAAAAGTGCAGACTTATGAATGGTGAATCTTTTTCTAGCTTCTTCATCTTGTCCTCAAACTTGATGTTAGAAGCAGGAAAACTGGGCAACAAGCGTAAGGATTCGACCAACTTTCACAAGGGCAAATTTTTTGATGGCTAGACGATGTAGCATAATACTTGTACTTATAAAACAAATTTTGGCCACTGAATGTCTGCGTCTTTACCACCGCACATTGGTCTGTTTTGTCCAGTCGACAGACCAAGAAGGCTGCAAGTTATTTGGCTTGTTACTGCATACTGTGGCATTGCAAGAATTAATAATAAACCTTTGGGAAGGACAGACGTATGTTGGCAGTTTGCAGCAATTCTGGGTGAACAAAATAGTAGAAGTTCTGACATACTAATGTTAAGAAATATACCTTAAAGGAAATATGGAGCAGCCAATTTATATTTTATATAGTACAGCTATAATTTTGTACCGATTTAAAATACAACAATCAAATACCTTAACAGAATATTATATGATTAGGTCAATATCCCTGTTTGGAGAAAGTAACTTAAAAACAGACATTCTCATTTTACACAAAACATCTGCAATGCTTAGATTAGGTGCAATGAAGGTGCATTTACTTTTCTAAATATTTGGTATTCCTCTTGAAAAATGTATTTTGTTGTTAGCTAAAATGTAGAATTCACTTTATTTAGAAAAAAAATGTATTCCTAAATTCTGATTTTTCTTTATAGGTATTTCGTGTTAAAATTTGTAAAACCAGTTAAAACTGGGATATTTGTTGTTGTGCATAAAATGTTGAAATATTAATTATACACGTTTTCTATATTTTAAATTAATTTATATTATAATTCTATTAATAGTAAAAAACTGTTTATTAATAGATAAATTAGTCATTAGATTAATTGAAAAAATAATCCTTAGATTAATTGTTACAAAAATAATCGTTAGTTGCAGCTCTAGGTCATAATGTAATAATAATAATAATAATAATAACCTTTATTTATATAGCACCTTTCATACAAGGAATGAAGCTCAAAGTGCTTTACATCAATAAAGTCAAATAAGGTGGATATATAATGTAATGGCTGATCGGTGTACATACACATGGCTAATATAGATATGTACATATATGCACGTGGCTAAGATAGATAGAAACTTACATACACATGGCTATATAGTTATTTAAAATAACTTGAGTCATTCACTACATACAACAAATCACTTTGAGTAATAATCAGATGTAAATTGGAAACATCATAGACTTCAAGAACAGGACTGTCTGACTTTGACCAACAAACTTACGGCTAACTTTCGATATTTTACAATACAAATTGTGTAGTGTCCAGTAATTAACTACAGTCGTGGTCAAAGGTTTTGAAAATTACAAGTATGGGTCTCTACAAAGTTTGCTTCTTCAGTGTTCTTAGATCTTTTTGTCAGTAGTTACTATTTTATACTGAAGTATAATTACAAGCATAAGTGTCATAGGCTTTTATTGACAATTAAATTAAGTTTATGCAAAGAGTCAGTATTTGCAGTGTTGACCCTTATTTTTCAAGACCTCTGCAATCCGCCCTGGCATGCTGTCAATTAACTTCTTAGCCACATCCTGACTGATAGCAGCCCGTTCTTGCAGGATCAATGCTTGGAGTTTGTCAGAATTTGTGGGTTTTTGTTTGCCTCTTGAGGATCGACCACAAGTTTTCAATGGGATTAAGGTCTGTGAAGTTTCATGGCCATGGAATGTCAATGTTTTGTTCCTCAAGCTACTTAGTTATAACTTTTGCCTTATGTGCGAGGTGCTCCATCATGCTGAAAAAGTTATTGGTCAAAACCAAACTCTTCTTGAATGGTTGGGAGAAGTTGCTCTCTGAGGATGTGTTGGTCCCATTCTTTATTCATGGCTGTGTTCTTAGGCAAAATTGTGAGTGAGCCCACTCCCTTGCCTGAGAAGCACCCCCACACATGAATGGTCTCAGGATGCTTTACTGTTGGCATGACACAGGACTGATTGTAGTGCTCATCTTGTCTTCTCCGGACAAGGTGTTTTCTGGATGGCCCAAACAATTGGAAAGGGGATTCATCAGAGAAAATGACATTACCCCAGTCCTCAGCAGTCCAATCCCTGTACCTTTTGCAGACAATCAATCTGTCCCTGATGTTTTTCCTGGAGATAAGTGGCTTCTTTGCAGCCCATCTTGACACTTTGCCTCACTGTGCGTACAGATGCACTCACACCTGCCTGCTGCCAATCCTGAGCAAGCTGTGCACTGGTGGTGCCCCGATCCCGCAGCTGAATTAACTTTAGGAGACAGTCCTGGCGCTTGCTGGACTTTCTTGGGCACCCTGACGCCTTCTTCACAACAATAGAACCTCTCTACTTGAAGTTCTTAATGATCTGATAAATGGTTGATTTAGATGCAATCTTACTAGCAGCAATATCCTTGCCTGTGAAGCCCTTTATGTGCAAAGCAATGATGATAGCACGTGTTTACTTGCAGGTAAACATGGGTGACAGAGGAAGAACAATGATTTCAAGCACCACCCTCTTTAAGCTTCCAGTCTGTTATTCTAACTCAATCAGCATGACAGAGTGATCTCCAGCCTTGTCCTCATCAACAGTTTCACCTGTGTTAATGAGACAATCACTGACATAATGGCAGCTGGTCTTTTGTGGCAGTGCTGAAATTCAGTGGAAATGTTTTTTGGGATTAAGTTCATTTTCATGGCAGAGGGACTTTGCAGTTCATTGCAATTCATCTGATCACTCTTCGTGACATTCTGGAGTATATGCAAATTGCCATCATCAACACTGAGGCGGCAGACTTTGTGAAAATTTGTATTTGTGCCATTCTCTAAACTTTTGACCTCGACTCTACACAGCGTGTCAAAAAAAAGTTATCTGGAAATACTCTCTGGATTTGAATTTAGTGCTGATATTCATTGGGTCTCCCATTAACTTTTGCCCAGACAGCGACTACTCTTCCAGGGGGTCCAGAGAGGATTGCCCCCCCTGAGGCACTTTACCATGCATGCCAGAATGCCATCAGCCACTTTCACTAATAGCGGCTAATGGTTGTTAATGCCAGCCTTCTGGCCCCAGGTTCTCTCAGGCTCTTCCCCCAGCTAGGCTTGATTAGGCGCTGAAGAGACTTAATGGCTGTATAATCCGGTGCCCTTCCTTTTTGCTTGAAGGGACCCTTTAAAGAAAGGAATTGAAAAGGTGCCCGTGTCACAACTTGAATCGAGAGATTAGGCATTACGAGCGAGTGTTCATGAGGTTGTGCACTTGGACTCGGCAGAACTGGCGTCGTTCCGACTCTTTAACCTGCCTGTCAAAGGAATTGAAGTAGAGTTCTGGAACTCTGTGTGGACTCACTGTGGTATTCACCAAACTCCCCTCCCCGTCCCTGTATCCTCTGTGTGGACTCACTGTGGTATTCACCGAA